>PVKA01054282.1:0-10844 GCA_004027165.1 Ctenomys sociabilis
AATATATATATATATATATATATATATATATATATATATATGGAAATACAAACACACTTACACTCAGACACCTTATTTTCAACAAAGGGGCCAAACAAGCTTACTGAAAGAAAGATAGTATTTTTAACAAATGATGCTAGAAAAACTGGCTCTCTACATGCCAAAAACTAAAACTTGACCCAGATCTATCACCATGAACTAAGCTAAAGTCAAAATGGATTACAGATCTAAACATTAAAACAGAAACACTAAATTTCTTTGAAGATAAATTATGAGGAACTCTTGAAGACATAGGGGTAAGCAAACAGTTGATGAACAAAAATCAAATCGCATGGGTAATACTTGAAAGAATTAACTACTGGGACCTCCCCTTATTGACAAGTTTTTGCATGTCCCTTCTTTAGACTTTTCTAAGATCAATTTTTTTAGGGTGTTATGATCTCTTATCTTTTATTTATCCTTTATTTATCCTTTATTTATCCTTTATTTATTTTCTCTCCACCTTTTGGGAGCATTTCCAGCCTACAACCCTGTCAAGGTGATCAAAATCCTCCAGCAAAGTAAAACTACTCAGAACATTTGATAATGACCTCTAAATGCACACTCTATTTATCTCTATGCAATTATAGCATACAAAATTATGTAATGTCTTTCATTGGCTCTTTTTTACACTTATATTGATACATAACAGTAGTTAACTTTAACTGTAACTTTTTGTGTGTGTGTTTGTTTGCCTCACTAGGCTACAATTTCCTAAAGTGCAACCACCAAGAAATTCATAAATTTGCTTTGCATATAACAGAATGCTAATTTTTATTGATATGGTTAATTATATTTTCCAAAGACAGCAGGGAGCTTTCTTCCTATGTGTGTTTTTAAACCCTATGGACAATACTGTCCCCAACCAAAGATGGTAACTATGCTTCCTCTCCTTGAATGTACCAGCACTTTTACACATTTCCTGCCATGAGGATATGGTGGAAGTGACATTGATCTTACATGAGTATGAAAAGGCAATGCAGTTCCTACCTGTTTTCCTTCTCTTGTTTTTAACCCATAGTATCTGAAGGCCAGAGTGCAGCATCAAAAAGTCTTCATGCTGAATACCTTTAGGATGGACCACACAGAGACAGAGAGAAAAGGCTGCAGACTTCATCCATGACAGCCTTCAGCTGTTGAAGTCTTCAGAGCCTAGGAGCAGAGAGAAACACTGCCTTTTTTGACTACACTGTAGTAGGGTATCAGGACAAGTGTTGCTCCGGAAATCACAGCCTATTCCTCAATATGTGAATGATAATAACAATAAAAACTTAATATTATTTTCAGCCACTAATGCTGGGATAATTTGTTATCCTCATAAACAATAAAAACATGCTGAATTTGTTTTTGTAGTTTTGTATCCATAAAGCTAAATACAAGGGCAGTTAGTAGAGCAATATGAGCACTTTTCAAGGTATATGCACTTTTTGCTTTTAATTTAATTTATTCCTTGTGTTTTGTACAGTGTTTCCGCTTAAATTTTCTGTTCTGTCTTTTTCCTTTTAGCAGACTGGAGATTGAATGCAAAGTCTTATGCAGGCCAATCACGGGCTCCACAAGGAGCCCATTTGCATCCACTTCCCGCACTGTCCTGACATGTTCACTAACATCAAGAATTCTCACTAATATACTGATGACTTCTTTCATTGGAATGTGAGCTTTAGCTCAGGATTTCAGTGTTTTATTTACAGATGAATTTCTGGTGGATGAAATTACACCTATTGTGCCTTTGGTTTATTTATCATAGAATAAGTGAATAAAAATTTGGTTGATTTTGGAAGTAAACAGATTTTGGAAGTAAACTTAAGCATAAGTGTTGTCAATGATTGACACACACAAATACTCCCAAGACTTTTATTTGTGCTATTGAGTTTTGGAATGAATTTGAGTGATTCCTTTATTTTGTATGAATGCCCACATTTTAAAGTTCATGTACTAAACTGAAAACATGAATTTACCTTATCTTTTCACCCTTGGGTCATATTAAAATCCCTTTAATTTTTCTCATTATAAATCTAAGGTATTATTTAATATTTCATTTTAAGAAAACACCTTTTTCATAAAAAACTAGTTCTGAATGTTGCTGCTTTTCCTGGTTTAGGGGTTTTCTTACTTCAATCTTTTCTTCATTAGTTCTAAATTTTATAAGCCTTTTAAAAATTATTTTCCTGACCTTGTTAAGGTTTTCAAAGCTATTGAATTAAAATCACCCAAATTTAATCTGCTGTTTGCTCTTTCATAATAATTACTAATGAAGATGCAAGACAAGTGCAATTCCCAGCTTTTTGTCATATTTCTTGATTTGCCTTTCTCAGCCAACCATCTTACTAGCTCATAGAGCTCATATCAAGTCCAGTTTGGAAATACACCCTTTAAAAATAACTAATTTCAGCCTTGTTATTCGTGGTGCACATAACTATGTGCACCAACATTAAACCAAAAGCACAGAGGGGTTTCTTGATAAAGATGGAAATTCAAGGAGATATGAAATAGAATAAAACATTGCTACACCTGCCTCATGATGCTATTATTTTCTATGATATAAAAAATTTTGGTCTGACTGAAGTCAGGCAATTCCCTGTTTGACACATAGCTTAAAAGAAATATATATATTTCTTTTAAGAAAACTAGCCAGCAAGAGTGACTATCAATAAAATTCATTTACTGGAAAGGTTGAGGTAGCAAAATTTACTTCATGTGTTCATGCTCTGTTAGCAATCTCGTTCTCAGAGTCATAAGAAAAGTTTTTATGCAAATCATTCACAAGTGGAGAGCTAGTTTGTAATTTCCTTTTCTTTTTCTTTTTCTTTTTTTTTGATGGAACCAGGGATTGAACTCAGGCCCTTGCACTTGACAGGGAAGTGTTTATTCCACTGAGCCATCTCCCTGGCCCCTAGTAATTTTCTGAAATTTTCACTGATTCACCTCTGAAATAAAACACAGCTACTTCCTTCCTGATTGAAATCCTTGCTGCCATAACACTGCAACATATTTAGAACATGGAAAACTTGGGGCATAATGACTCTACAGAGTGAGACATTTTGGGCTGTTTAAAGTACACAATCTGATTGTGAAGTAAAATGGCGTATAACTGGGAGCTCTGTACAGCACTTTGCTTCACTGGCCTGCGGTACAGTCATGATCCACAATCTCCTCTGCCCGAGAAGTTTTGAATGATCCCTCACCACTCTGCTGCAATTTGTCATTAGTCTAGACAGGCAGTCATCCCACTCTCTCCATCTCATTTTCTAAAGAGTTAAAAATACTTTATTTTTCACACCGTTGCATAATTTAGTCTTAGAAGCATTCAATTTTTGGATGAGCAAGAAAGGACAATAAGCTTTGGAGTCCAGCACTGTACTGACACCTAATAAAGCATTTCATTCTCATTTCCTATTTCTCTTGTTACTGTAATGTAGGTTCATTGCCGTTCAAATGAACCTCAAGTCAGAGAATATGACGCAGAGATAATAAACACAACCGTTGAGAGAATGAATCAAATCAAGATCCCATCCCTCAGTTGCCTTAGATCTCTTTCCCTTCCCTTCAACCTGACCTCTCACAATAGATACATTGCAGTGCAAGCCCCTTTTGGAGGAAAACATACATTCCTTATTGCTTTTAATCTCAAGAGTGTGGTAAGAGGAGATATTATTTACTCAAATAATTCTCCCAACGCCCCTCCATTCCCAAAACTATTCTGGCACATCAGTCAACTAGATTTTCTTGAATCACTTCCCCAGGCTTGAGCTTGTACAAGCTTTGTTGTCATGGGAATCTGTGGGATGTTCCTCACCAGGTCTGAATTCAGCACCCATCCCTGACTTTCTCCACAGGGTGAAAGTTTTCATTTTCTATAACTGACACAACTCAACTACTCAAAAAGGACCCCTTAGTTCTTAGAATGAAATAGAAATTCACTATTAGCTTATTTTTCAACATCTCTCAGGTAATCCAAAACCTTGCAACAACAGAGAATTTCTAATACCCTCTACCTTTACTGTTTTCTTGCTTTGGACCTTTGTTCATGGTGTTTCTCTCCCCTAAAGTGCTTCCTTTGAGTCTTTTCTGGCTGAAGGCTGACTTATTCTCACACTTGGATGCTCAGCAAGTGTATGAATTTATTAGTCAATACCAGTGCAATAGTGCAGTGGGCTGAGTTACATTCCCCCAAAACGTATTCCTTAAGTTTCATACCAGAACCTATAAAAACTTCTACACTCCAAGAGAGAGCTTTCATAGACAGAATTGAATTAAAAAGGATCATTGGATCACTTCCAGTGCACCTGGTGCACTTGTAATATGAATTATAACAAGAATTAGATCACAGCCACACATGGAGGGGAGGTGCCATGTGGAGGTACACAGGAAAGAGGAACCAGAGGCAATGGAAAGAGGCCTCAGAAAAGAAGAAACACATAGACACCTGAATCAAGACTCCTGGCACCCAAAACTATGGAAAAAAATACATTTCTGCTTCTTTAACCACCCAAACTGTGGTACCTTGAATGGCACTGCAGGTTAATGATTAGAAGCACAAATTATGGACGCACTGTGGGACAGAAAAGCCCAGGTCCTGATGGATTCACAGCTGAATTCTGCAAGAAATCCCAATATTCTCAAACTCTTCAGTGAAATTGAAAGTGAAGCAATTCTCCCAATCTCATTCAAGGAGGCAGATATTATTTTGATACTAAAACAGAGAAGGACTCATCCAAAAAAAGAGAAATACAAGCCAATCTCCCTAATGAAGACAGATGCAAAAATCTCCAATAAGATACTAACAAACAGAATGCAGCAAATCATCAAGAAGATTATATATCATGACCAAGTGGTACTTATTTGAGGAATTCAGGAATGGTTTAATATACACAAAACCATAAAGGTAACACATCAACCGACTCAAAGACAAACAATCACATTATCACCTCAGTAGATATGGAAAAAGCTCTTGACAATGTCCAATACTCATTCATGATAAAAAAAAAAACTGCAGAAAATCTGAATAGATGGACTTTATCCCAATTTGATAAAAACTATCTATGACAAACAAGCCACCAATATTATACTTAATGGACAAAAATTGAAAGCTTTCATTTTAAAATCAGGAGCAAGTCAGGGATGCCCATGGTCATTACTTCTATTCAATATAATTCTGAAAATATTAGCCAGAACAATTAAACAAGAGAATGAAATAAAAGGAATAATGGTTGTAAAGGAAAAAGTGAAGTAATCATTATTTGCAGATTACATGACACTGTACATACAAACCCTAAAAATTCCACTGAGAGTTGTAGATTTAATAACCAAATTCAGTGGTTTAGCAGGATACAAATTTATCACTCAAAAATCAATAGAATTTCTATACAAAACAATGAACTCACAGGAAAAATTATGGAAACTGCCTTTCACAGTAGCATCCAAACAAAATGAAATACTTAGGAATCAATCTCAGAAAGGAAATAAAAGATTTTTAAAGGGAAAATTATAGTACTCTGAAAAAAGAGACTATAGAGGATTTCAGAAAAGAGCAAGAAATTTTAGCTCCTGAAAAGGAAGAGTCAACGTTGAGAAAATGGCCATACTCCCAAAATTGTTTCACAGATTCAATATAATCATAATTAAAATAGCATTACTATAACTCTCAGAGTTACAAAAATATTACTCAAATTCCTCTAGAACCAGAAAAGACCTAGAATAGCAAAATCAATACTAAGCAAGCGAAGAAAGGCAGGAGGCATCACAATTGTTGACTTGAAATTATATGACAAAGCTATTGTGATAAAATCAGCATAATACTAGCATAAAAACAGACTAGAAGATCAATGGAACAAATTAGAAGATGTAGACACAACTATAAGAACACTCAGTCACCTTATCTTTGACAAAGTGGTCAAATATGGTCACTAGAAGAAAGTTAGCCTATTTAATAAACGGTGCTAGTATACTGGCTTTCCACATGCAAAAGCTTAAAATAGACCCATTTCTATCACCATACACACAACTCCAATTAAAATGAATCAAAGGTTAAATATTAAAACTAAAAAACTAAATCTTCTGGATAAGAAATCTTAAGGATATAGGAATAGGTAAACAGTTCTTGAATAGAAATCAAATTGCATGGGAAATACTTCAAATAATGAACAACTGGGATCTCACCTTTTTGAACGTTTTCTACATGTCAAAAGACATCACTAACAGAGGAAAAAGAAAATCCAAAAGCTGGGAACAAAATGTAGATAACAGTACTTCTGACAAAGGTCAGCTATCCAGAACAAATAAAGATTTAAAAAAAAATTCAGGTGCCCACAATTCAATGACTCAATCCAAAAATGAGCCTCTGAGATGAATACACATTTCTCAGATGGAGCATACAAATGGCAAGTAAAAAATATGAAAAAATGTCCATCGCACTGCTCATTCAAGTGATGCAAATTAGAACAACATTGAGAGCCCATCTAACTTCAGACAGAATGACTATGATCTAGAAGTCAACCAATAACAAATGCGGGTTAGGCTGTGGGGCAAAGGAACCATTCTCCATTGTTGATGAAAGTGTAGACTGGTCCACCTGCTATGGTAATCAGTGTGCATATTTCTCACAAAAACTAGGATCAGTGGTGCCATTTAACCCAGCTAGTTTCCCTCCTGGGCATTCTTCCAAATGAACTGAAAACATGATACCACAGTGACGTGGTGCACCCATAATTATATCAACACAATTTTTCCTGGCTAAATCTAGGAAACAACCCAAATGCCCATCAATGGAGGAATGGATAAAGAAGATATGGTGTTTTTACACAATAGAGCATTACTCAGCTATAAAAGGGGGTAAGTTTGAGGCTCTTGTTAGTAAATAGATGCAATGAAAGAATATACTCTTGGGTGAAACAGATCAAACCTGTATATGGAAACATTGTATTGTCTTCCTAATGTAAGAAGTGAAAAAAGTAAATAAAATCTGAAAGGTAGAATAGATTCTGTAAATAGGTGATGAATCTGTATAAAGGGAAGTAATTACTGAGCTGAGGAGGACAGGAGGAGGGAGGAAATAGATGTATCTATTATGTATGCAGAATGGCTTGGATAATTGTACTGTAAGGAACAGTTAATGCTTAAGTATTTTTGTCTCTTCCTAGTTTCTCATAACTTTATCTTTTTTCATATATCTGCTAACGTAAACAACTAGGGTGAGGACAACACTACACAGTTGAATGCTGTCAAATTCATATTATTTTGTTTAGTGAAATTCTGCATCATTTCTACATTTTTATTATCATCATTTTATATTTTCTTTAAAAATAAAGGTAATAGTAATTCCTCTTTGATAATCACAAGTCTCAGAGTTCCACTACCTTCTATGTTTATGTATTTAATGAAAGAATTGTAGAACCTGCTGCTCATCATTCCATTTAGGCACTGTGTTGTTTTTTGGAATACTTTGATTCTCAGAAAATGTAAAAGGCTTTAGTTGTCCCAGGTGAGAAGCCTACTGCCCCAGTTCGTATAAGCATGAGTCACCATCTGTGGCCATCAATTTTGGGGCTCTATGAGTATTCCTGGTTCACATTTGTAACCCTAGAGACTAGAGCCTCTGAGCTACATGGGACATCACTATAGGTGTGAAATGTACATGAATGATTGCTCTCATAAGTGAACAAATAAACCGGGTGTGGTGGCACAAGCCTGTAATCCCTGCACTGGGAGGCTGAGGCAGGAGGATTGTTGTGAGTTCGAGACCAGCCTGAGCTACAAAGTGAGTTTAAGGCCAGCCTGAACTGCATAGTGAGACCCTGTCTCAAAAAGACAAAAAAATAAATAAAAATAAGTGAACCAATAGAGAAAAAGACAAAGGAAGGAGAAATGCCTAAGTCTCCACTTTTGCTGTGTTAGATATAGGAGATATAAAAATAAACCAGATGAAATCTTTGTCCTCCAGTCCCCCAGCTCTGCTAAGTATAAAAGGACAGAGAGGCAAATGCATACAATTCCATGTGAAGACTCTATTGCAGATAAATTATGACCAGCCAGTGGAGAGTTCCTTAAAGAGCAGGACACCTACGTGTGCAGCCTCTCAGTATCTGAATGAGCGGATTGTTTGACTGCATAAAAGCCAAGCAGACATGGTTTCCAATTCCTGCTCTTTACATTTTATATAAATGGTAGCTATCTCCATAAATAGTGGTTAGCAGTAGTTTATAGCAATACTAATAAACAAAGAAGATAAGTTCTAAACTGATATGTACAGGACAAAGGATGGAATGAGATCAGAGAGTCTTATAGTTTGAAAGAATAGGTCATCTGTGAAGATTGAAAAAATGAAAATGTGTTTAATGATCTTAAAACATTGACTAAAGTTAACTACATGAAAAAAGAAGCCTTCGGAACATTACTAATTTTTTGTTAAAAGCAATATGAAGGAAAGTACAAAAACAGGAGCCATGAAATTTCCATTTAATCAGCTTGTCTATGCAAGGACAATTATCTCAATCTAACTCACTGTTGCAGCCAGCCTGAAAATATATTTCCACTGTCAGCAGAACTAAAAATGAATCTAAAATACTTTCGATATACAATACTGAGAAAGTCTTTAGTTCTGGAATACATTTTCAGTGATAACTATCTGAGCCTTTCAAATTCATAAGCTACAGCATGAAATGTGTAAGGTCTCTATGCAGCACACTGAGTGTACCTTTAGCAGACATTGTGTTGCATACAGTATGTTGTACACAATGTGTGTTTGATTTGCACGTGCTATACACCCACCCATTGTTGCTGTAGAACTAAGGTAGAAAACCTTCAAGCCACTTAAACAGCCAAATATTTGAGAGGGTTGTTATCTAGGTAAAACTCCCATCACAGAAATTCATATATTTCCTGAATTCACCGTATCTCATAATTTCTCAAATCAAAAGTAATTTTACCTTTGTTTCAAGTTAACAATCAGAGCTCCTACCAGAGCAGGGAAGGCCAGAGGCGAACAGCTACCTTTAATTAATTTTTCAGTCGGTCGTTAAATAATATACTCCATAAGGATCAATAGTTATCAATATGCTACAGTGGTATTTATAACCAAATCATTTCCTTTTTGTGCAGAGAAGAATGCTTTCATGTGAGGTATGCAGCCAGCAGCCTGTAGGGGAGTACAGGAAGATGTTAATGAGCTCACACAACCCTCTAATTCCAGTTCTTCATTTTTATTGCTGTGTAGTGTCTCTCCCCCAAAGCATCTGTTTTTCCAGTGTGCAAATTCATCTACATGACTGCATATGCATCATTTTGAACAGAGGAACCCTTTAGTGGCTGAGATTTCCAACAAAACCTACAAGTACACTTGCAGAATGAAAGCATCCTATTTACTCTACAAAGTTAGAGGCAAACAAGACTACTGTTCCATTTTCTGCATGCTTGCAAAGAGAATTAAGGTGAATTCTTTTGATCCCTGACTATATGATAATGTTCTTCTTATGTTTATACTACACCAAGATGTTCTTTAGTCCACTGTCCTTATGCTTGCCTGATGTGACAAAATTCGTCTTTGGGGAGAGAGATATGGAGTCATCACCTACCTCCTTCTACAATGTTCCCTTTGTATTCCATGCCTCCTCAGGGAACAGACAGTGCCAGAGTAATAAATGAAGTGGGAGATTTAGTCATCACACCTGAGAAAAACCTCATGGTGTGGGTCTTTACCCTTGAGAGAATTTGCTGAGTAGGGTTAGCCAAGCTATTTTTTGACAACTTGTGGCTAAAGATCAAATGGAAACTAAATGTTTCAGAACCATCCAGACAGCTGACTTGTGTTTAAGGCACCTTTCTCTTGAGAAATGTAGGGCTTGCTGTAGTTTGTCCTCACACTTGACAACCTGGTCCTTACACTAGAGCACTATTAGGGAGAGCTCTGAGCCATGCTGTTGCCTCCTCATGCCAGCTTCTGTCTAGAATTCACAACTTTTTGAGAACACCTTTCTGACGTTACTGAGTTAATTAATGCTGCACTTTATATAGCATAGCCCTTTAGTGAAATGCTTGCCAGACTATTGGAACACCATTATTATAAGGAATCCTGGGTAGATACAGCTATCAGAAAAAAAAAAAAAAAAAAAAAAAAAAACTGAAATTTGGGCATGGGAAAGAAACACTGCTACCAGCTAAGCCTCTTTCTCTTCAAAAGCAAAAGAAAACTCTAATTTAAAAAAAAAAAAAAAGAAAGAGAGAGAGAGAGAACATACTGATCCAATTCACTCAACAGTGCAGAGGTTAGGGTAACTTCATGAATGGCAACTTAAGTCATGGTGATTAGAACTCTGCTACTGTCACATCCCTCAAGGCTGAAGAGATGGAAGGTTGTAGCTATAACAATTGACACCTGGGGCTGGTAAGATGGCTCAGTGGACTAAAGTGCCTAACATCCCTGACCACAAAAAGTGCCAGCCCTGTCCTCAGGGCAGGCTGAGAGGGCTGCAAAGTCGGGGCATAGTGGAGCACGCCTGTAATCCCAGCACTGGGGAGGCTGCAAGCAGGAGGATCACTATGAGTCTGTGCTGCATAGTGAGACACTGTAACAACCAAATACACTTTTTTTTTTTTTTAAAGTGACACCTCTAGACCGGCCAGAGACAGCGCGGCCGACTCCGCCATCTTGCTCCATCCCGCCCGCCCCCGCCCAGCTCCTGAGACCGGCCAGAGACAGTGGCTGACTCCAGCGGCCTCCTGGATCCCGCGCCAAGCTCTCCCAGCGAGAGCGAATTTACAGGACTCACCAGGCTTCCCAGAGCAGTGAGAGTGTGGTGAGTCTGAGGGAG
>PVKA01054283.1:0-10867 GCA_004027165.1 Ctenomys sociabilis
GATATTATGTCGGCTTTTAGTGCTATGGTCATCCACTAGGTAAATAATTATTGAATCTTTGATATAATTCAGCTATAAAAAAAACCTGTAAATATAATTTCATGTATGCACCTTGTACAGTACCAAAACGTTATGAAAACAGTTTGCAATGTATTAATTCATCGACTCTGTATGGTTAAGGTGTCTTGAAACTGTCTGACTGACATTTGTATTTTAATAAAATAAAAATAAATGGAAAAAAAAAAACTCAGTGCTATACAAAACGACAAAGTGAAGGAACAAAAAGCAGTCTCAGGCCCCGAGTCCACCCAGTACAAATGCAGAAGACACTAGCATAGAGGAAATTGGAAATCACACACCTGAAATCTCCAAAATAATAGCATTGGAAGTAAAGAAACAACTGTAGAAAGGTATAGAAGAGATCAGATCAGAAATAATTTCTGGAATAAAAGATGTAGTGATAACTATAATCAAAGAAGTACTATGTGCTTCTAAAGAATACACTGATTTAAAAAAAATAGAGCAGAACATACAAATGATGAATAACGTGAATTAGCAATATAAGAAAGAAACAGAATGTATGAAACAGATCCAGTGACATACAGGAAATTAAAACCTCAAACACAAGCTGGCACATCCGTTTGAGTGAAACTGAAAATAGACTCTCTGACCTTAAAGACACCATTGCATCTAGTGAAAAAGTAAGTAAAGATCTCTTAAAAACAAGTAGGATGCAGGAAAAAAATAATTCAACACCTGTAAGATGATGCAAAGATGCACAGTGTGAGACTAATAAGCATCAATGAGAAGGAAGGAATCAACACAAATGATACAAAAAGAATATGGGCAGAAGTAATAGAAAACTTCCCAAATATGCGGCAACAATCTGACATTCGGTAACCAAAGCATATATAGAACTCCAAATAACATCAACTGAATTAAAACCACACCCAAACATATAACAATCAAGATCCCAGAAGAACAGCATTACAAAACAAAAACCAACAATGTGCTGTATACAAGAAATACACTTAACTCAGAAAGAAATTCATACGCTGAAAGTCAAAGGATGGAAAACATTACATCATGCCCCAACATCTCAGAAAAAAGCAGGGATAGCAATCCTGTTCTCAGGCAGTCTCAACTTCAAATCAAGAATGATCAAATGAAATAAAGAAGGCCACTACATACTGGTTAGGGGAAAAATTCAAGAGGAAGAGGTAACACTCATAAATATCTATGCACCAAACATGGGAGCACCCTTAACGGACAAATCTTAATGGACATGAAAAATCTACTATCCAATACCACAATCTTAACAGGAGACTTTAACATCTCCTTATCCATAAAGGATAGGTCAAGCAGACAAAAAATTAGCAAAGAGGTAGCAAAACTGAAACAGAGTCTGGAACAAATGAATTTAGTGGATATATACAGAATGTTCCACCCAACCATATCTGAATACACATTCTTTTCAGCTGCACATGGGACATTCTCTAAAATAGACCACATACTAGTCCACAGATCATGCTTAAGTATATGCAAGGAAGCAGAAATTATCCCATGCTTATTACCTGACCACAACACAATGAAACTGGAAATAAATGACAAAATAAACCGCAAAAACCCCCTAAACACATGGAAATTAAGTAACACCCTCCTCAGCAAGCAGTGGGTCACAGATGAAATTAAACATTAGCTACAATTCAATGAAAATTCAAGCAGAACTTTTTGGAATCTATGGGATGCAATGAAAACAGTTCTTGGAAGGAAAGGAAAATAAATTTTTCAATGGAAAGGATAAACTGGGATGAGAAATATATATATGCAAAATGGTTTGGATAATTGTATTGTGGATTTCTGCTGGTCTTTGAAAGCAGCAGTTAATTTTTAAATTTTTTCTTACTCTGATTTTTTTCTTCTTTTGAATTTCACACAACTTTTTTGTTATTGGGTTTTTTAATTAATCATATACATTTATATCTGATAATGTGAACAACTAATTTGAAGATAGCGTCACACCATACAGCAACCAAAGTTGAATTCCTATTACCTTGTCTAGTGAAATCTTGTGTCATTTCTAATGCTACTTTTTCTTTATATTTCTATTTTGTATTCTTCAAAAATTAAAAAATATGTATACATAAATAAAATAGATTTAAAGAAAGAAAATGGAAAGATAAGATAGGCAGAACCAGCGAAGTGTACTGATCAAAGAAAAGGCACTACTGGTGCAAGTGAAAGGAAAAAAGAAAGAAAGAAATTAGGGGGCAGCCTGCTCAGGACCCAACAGGATCTTTCTTTCCCCCAATAAATATGTTCTATTTTTAAAAAAAGAAAAGAAAGAAAGAAATTATATGTGTATACACAGGATAATTGTACTGATGATTTCTACTGGCCTATTGAAAGGAACAGTTGACTTAATTTTTTTTCTCTCTCTTTTTAATTTTTTGTAACATTTTGGCCAATTTTACATGCTATATCTGGTAATCTGAACAACTAATTTGAAGACAATAAGCAACATAACAAGAATTGTTGAATTCATATTACTTTGTTTAGTGAAATTTTGTACATTGCTATTTCTTTTACTAATTTTTATTCTCTGAATGATAAAAAGTGACCATACTCCCAAAATTTTTATACAAATTTAATGAAATCCTGATCAAATTGCCACTAACAGGACCAACAGAGCTAGAGAAAATATTCCTAAAATTCATTTGGAACCAGAATAGACCTAGAATAATGAAAGCAATGAGGGCAACAAAGAGAAGGTAGGAGGCATCGCAATTCCTGTCTTAAAATTATACTACAAGGGATAGTCAAATGGCTCAGCAGATTAAAGCACCTGCAAGCAGGCACACAAGCAGGGGTGGGGGGTTCCATCCCCTAGGCCTGCCCTGCCAGCCCCTCCCCCCAGGGCATGCTGAAACAGCGAAGACTGGGCCAGGTGGCACACAACTGTAATCCCAGCACTCAGGAGGCTGTAAACAGGAGAATCCCATCTTATGCCTACAATGTCTCATATTTAGACAAATAGTGTAAATTTAGAGGGTTAACAACCTAAGCTTGCAGATCAAAAACTAGAGAAAAGGAAGGGCTGTAAGCTCAGCCAACATTTTGGCGTTCAAGGTCAGTGAAGACTCAGGACATAGGAGAACTTGTACTGTAACAACATGGAACTCAGTAGTGTCCCAAATTTTCTGATCAAGGAGACTATGGCACCACAGAGGAATGTGATCAATGATGTAGAGTGTGCCTAAGGAGAGTCACATAGAGAGAAAACTTGCTCTCAGGTTTTCACAGAGAGCAAATTGGTCAATGGCTGTGAGTCATCCACAAAGCTGACACTGGCAAAGGATCTACAAAGTGTGGTACAGGGTTACAGGATAAACCCTGAGGGTACCTGACTGACCTTATCTGATACAAAAGTTACATTTTTTGTTATGTAGGTCTGGCTTTATATTGTTCTTAACCATCCAGCAGAAAAGTATAAAAACAAGGTATAAAAAGTAAAGTCATATTAATATACTGAGCTGTGAAGGGCTTAAGTCAACAACTTCTCCAGATAACCCACTATTATTGTGGACTGCTGGACTGTGTTGGATTATTTTGCTGAATTCATGCACCTATAGTATTTAGATGCCAACAGAATACCCATCTCTGACAGGACTAAACAAAAAAGGGGCTACAATGGAAGGACCATTTTGTATTTGTATATACAGAATAGTTAGGATAGATATATAGCTACTATAGTTTAACTCAATGAGAAGATTTGTACTAATAGTGTGTGGACAGGAGATCCTGTCTGCTTCTTATATTATGGATAACCATTAAGAAGATAACAATATGTTATTTAATCAACAATATGTTGATTAAAATTTTAAAAAAGAAACTTGCAGTTACACAAAAAAAAAAAAAAAAAAAAAAAAAAAGGAAAAAAAAAAATTAAAAAAAAAAAAAAAAAAAAAAAAGAAAAAAAGAATGTGGAAAAATAGAATGAAGAAGAATTTAAAGAGGACAAAAAATACTAATTTAATTAATGAAAAGTGTCTCTTTTAGTGTATTTCTGGAAGGTTTATTATAATTGTTTCTCAAATAGGTTTTAAATGTTATCTTAAATGTGTGCCTAGTAATTTATATTTTTGCTATTATAATGAACAGCCTAACTATTTCATAATAGTTTCTACTAGTTATTCATGTTTTAAGTTCTCCTCATGTTTTAAGTTAAATTTTGTAACTTTCCACATATATTGTTTTGGAGGAGCCGGAGACATAGCTCAGTAGAATAAGTCCTGAGTTCAAGCTCCAGTACTGAAAAAAAAATCATTACCATATATATTGTCTTATATGTTGTTATGGTTTTTTAAAAAATACATTAATGAATTTCAATTACAAAAAAAAAAAAATCCAGGAGAATCACTATGAGTTCAACCTAGTAGTGAGGCCCTGAACACCCTATAGACCCCACCCTAAAATAGAAAAAAAATGTACTACAAAGGTGATAAAATAAGCATGGTACTGGCAGAAAAAAAAAACAGCTGAGGATCAGTGGAACAGATTATAAGATACAGACAAAACTACAAACACACTCAGACACCTTATGTTTAACTTAGACAACAAACATGTTCCATGGAAGAAAGATAGCATGTTTAATAAATGGTGTTGCAAAAACTGGCTTGAAGAATAAAACTAGAGCCATGTCTATGCCCTAGAATAAAGTCAAAATAGATTAAAGGTCTAAATATTAAAACGAAAGCAATGAATATACTGGAAGAGAAAGTAGGCAGAAATCTTGAAGATATAGGTGTAGATAGAAATTTCATGAACAAAACCCAAACTACATGGAAATACTCCAAAGAATCAACAATTGTATCTCATCTTATTAAAAAGCTACATCTAAAGAAATAATCAACAGGGTGAGCAGACCACCCACAGAGTGAGAAAATATTTTAATGAACTATCCCTCAGGCAAAGGACATCTATCTAGAATATATAAAGAATAGAAAAACAAGGAGGCTAGGGAGATACCTCAGTAGAATAAGTGCTTGCCCAGCATGTACAAGGTCCTGAGTTCGATCCCTGGTACTATCAGAAAGAAAGAAAGAAAGAAAGAAAGAAAGAAAGAAAGAAAGAAAGAAAGAAAGAAAGAAAGAAAGAAAGAAAGAAAGAAAGAAAGAAAGAGAGAAAGAAAGATAATCAGACTCCAAAATTTAAAGACTCAACCCAAAAATGGGCATGTGAGATGAAAACACACTTATCAGATGAAGCAATACACATAGCAAATAAATATGTTTTAAAATGTTCAATATCATTAGTCATTTGAGAAATGCAAATTAAAACAACAGAGATTCCATCTCACCCAAGAAAGAATGGGTATTATCAAGAAATCAGCCAATAACAGATGCTGGCAGGGCTGTGGGGAAAATGGAACCCTTCTCCACTGTTAGGAGGAATGTAGACTGGTATCTTCTGTTGTAATCAGTGTGGAGATTCCTCAACAAACTAGGATTTGAGGTCCCATTCAACCCAGTTATTACTCTTCTGGATATATTCTCAGAAGAAATAAAAATACCATACCACAGCAATATATGTGCATGTATGTTTATAGATGCAGTTTGTGATAGCTAAATCTTGGAAACAACCCAAGTGCTCATCAGATGAGAAACAGATAGAAAGATGCAGTACTTGTATACAATGAAGTACTATTCATCCATAAAGAAGGATCAATGTTTCCTATTTCTTGTAATCTGAGCAATTACTTTGAAGATAACAATAAGCAATGTATTAACCATTGTTACTCTCCTACTATCCTGTTTTGAAATTTTGTATCGTTTTTATTATTTTTCTCTTTCAAATAAAAAATAAGTATTAAAACAGAAACACTAAATTTGCTGGAGAAGAGGATAGAAAGAACTCTTGACATAAGTGTAGATAAAAAATTAAGGGCAAAACCTGGATTGCACAGAAAAATCAATAACTGGTATCAATGTCATTAAAAAGCTTTTTCACAGCAAAAGAAATCACCAACAGGGTGAAAAGACAACCCAGAATGGGAAAATATTTTAGCCAGTTATCCTTCAAAGGACTTTTATCTAGAACATATAAAGAACCGAAAAAAATTAGATCCCCAAATTTAAAGACTCAATCCAAAAATTGGCAACTGAGATGAATACATGCATCTCAGAGGAAGAAATACAAGTGGCAAATAAATATATGAAAAAATGTTGAACATCACGGGTCCTCCAAGAGATGCAAATTAAAACAACATTGAGACACCATCCTATGCCAGAAAGAATGGCTGCCATCAAGAAACCAACCAATACAAATGCTGAAGGGGCTTGGGGGAAAATGGAACCCTTCTCGACTGTTGGCGGGCGTGTGGACTTGTGCAACCACTATGGAAATCAGTGTGGAAACTCCTCAAAAAACTAGCACTAGAGGTTGCATTTTACCCAGCGAGTCCTCTGGTAGATACGTTCCTGGAAGAATTGTAAACATACCACAACAAAATATGCACACTCACAATTATAGCAGCACAGTTCATAATAGCTAAATCTTGAAAATAACCCAAATGCCCATCAACCAAGAAATGATAAAGAAGATGCATGGGTTTTTGTACTACTCTGTCGTAAAAAGGATAAACTTGAGACATTTCTAGGTAAAGAGCTGCAACTTGAAACCATACTCATAAGTGAAATGAATTGGACATACATGTGTAAACATTTGTCCCCCTGGTATGAAAAACTAAAAGAGGAAACAAGGACCAAAGTGTGCAACAGATATTGTGAAATGGAAAAAAATTATTTAGAAGGAAAGAGGAAAGCTTTGTAAATAGAGAGGAGAGGAGGAATTCAAGGAGGGAAAAAAGGAAGAATCAAAATATATCATGAACAGGTATAAATCCCTTATGATGAATATGATCGTTACAAATATCTAAAAATCTACCAATAAACTAAAAAAAAAAAAAAAAAAAAAAAGTTAAAGGAAAACCTGCCTATACCCCTTCGTTTCCTCTCCGAGAGTCTGTAGCCAAGCAGGAATGAGATGCTGTGGAGATGGCTTTATGCAGAGAACACCCCCAAGCTCTCCACAATACAGGAGGGAGCAACAGAGCGGGAGAGGAGAGGCCCATGGGTATTTGCCCCTTGGTGGGAAATATGTGTCCTCCCACATCATTAGCACAGATCCCTCCAGCTTTGGAGTGAGTTTGAATCACCTTATCAAATCACAGGTTCTGACTCGGGACGTCTGGGTGGAGCCTGAGACTCTACATTCTCCACATCCCTCAAATGCTGCTGCTGCTGCTGCTGGCCCAAAGACCCCACTCTAGATAGCAAGCATCAAGGGACAAGGGTTGTAACTCCAGGGTAGCCCGACTCCCAAACCCCCCATCTCAGGCCCTGTCCATGACTCTCCTAGGATGGGCTCAATTGCAGGGCAGAGGCTGCCATAGGTCAGTTTCTCTGGACTCTTAGGCTTTCCCATGATCACTGCCACCCCCTTCTGCCCACTGGATGGCCAAAAGGCCTTGTAGAAGGAAGCCTATTCTCGTGGCCACCCATAGGGCTCCCTTGGCCCCTACTCAAATTGGTCAAAGCCCCCAAGCCAAGTTGTTCCCAGTCACTCTTTTACCAGAGTCCTGTCTGGGCCTCCTCTCAAAATAAACTCACAAGTCCCACCTCCACCTTTCCTTTGCACCTGAGGCAATTATCACTTGTCATAAACAAGAACTTCCAGCTGTGCTCTGCATTCAGCTCCCTGTTCTTAAAATGCTTTATAATCATTTCTCTCTGAGAAGAATTCTCCAAACTTGTAGTAGTTCTGCATAACCAATCACAGGGCATGCTAGGCCCATGCTTTGATAAGACAATCTGTCACTGTCAGTGAGAGAGATGAGGGCTCTCGCTTCAGTGAGGGGAAAGAGAGATGGGACAAATCCTTCCTTTCTGGAAGCGGAGCTGACTGCTGGATATTCCAGGAGCCTATCCTGAAGGTTTGACAAAAGCAAACAGAGTGAAACTCCTGCTTCCAAACTCCAGCCTCACTCCATAGGTTTCATGTTTGTCTATCTATTGCTATTCAGAGAATGGAAATGTCTTCTGGAACAGATTAAAGTTGAACAGACTAAAGAGGCAAAATATTGGTGGGCATTTGGAGGAAAAAAGCCAAATGTAGTAGATATTCCCTGTTATCCACACTTCCTTCTGTTTGGTGCTACAATCCACTACACTTTATATCAGAGTTGGTCTAGATCATCAATATCATAGTGTTCTCTCTCTCTCTCTCTTCCTCTCTCTCTCTCTCCCTCCCTCCCCCCACTGCCCTCCCACTACCCCTCTTCGATCACTCTAAGGGAACCCAGCTGCCATGTTTTGAGGTCACCTTCAACAGCAAGGTGAGTAACATGGGAGCAGGTTGTCCCCTTGTTACACTCTGACATGATGGTGGCCCAGCCCACAGCTCAGCCGCAAACACCCAGCAGACCCTGAGCCAGAGCCCTGCTACTGCTCCTGACATGCAGAGCTGTGAGATAACTAGTGTTGCTTTAAATTACTACATTTGGGACAATCTGTTAAGAAGCAATAGATAACTAATGTGCCATCTTTCTTGAATCAGTCTACAAATTTGGGAATCCCATGAGTGTTGGCAAATGTGTTTCTGGTCACCATAAGAGACACAAGAATAATGATGATAATAATATCTAATATTGATATAAGCCATATACAGAGCTAGATGCCACTCTAAGTACTCTGCATGCACAAACTCACTAAATCCTATAGCCATCTAGTATGGGGACCCCTGTCCATGTCTCCCAGCTAAAAGGCACCAGAAATATGCCCAATAGGAGAAGGAGGAGCACATTTTCATTTTCTCCAATTTCTAGCTTAAATGTAGCATTTCCTTCCAGTGTAAATGGAGGCAACAAACCACAATAAAACAGTACCCATCATCTTGCCACCAATATAAGGGACAGATACGTTTATATTTCATTGCAGTCCTTCAAACATCTCAGTATTTGTGGATACTTATTAATAGTTAAAATTATGTACTAATTAAACTTACCACTAAATTCCATTAGAATGCATTATTAAAGAAGCACATACCATTATGACACAGATTTGGTGTTTTTTAAATATTTTCATAATTAGTTACACTTGGTATATTTGATTTTATTTTACTATGGTTTGTATGAGGGTCCCCTAAAGGCCCATGGGCTAAAGATTTGGCCCCCAGGGTGGCATTTTGGGGATACAGGGAAACCACTAGAAGATGCATCCTAGGGCCGTCCCTAGGGAGCGGTGCGCAGCCCCTTGAGGGACTGTGCGGCTCAGTCCCCTCTCCTTGCTTCCTGCTCACAATGCAAGCAGCTTGCTCTACCACCACTCTTGCCATGACATGCCACTCTCCCCAGAGGCCCAAGGGGATGAGGCAACACAGTTCAGGACTAGAATTTCCAGAATCGTGAGCTCTATAAACCTTTTCTCTTTATGATTTACTTGTTTCAAGTGTATCATTACAGTGAGGAAAAGATAGCTATATCTTTGTGATTCTATGCAGTTTACTTTCTACCTTTGACTATGGTCCTTATAAAATAATCCATAGACTTTACCAGGTATCAAACAGGTCTCTGGCAAAAAGCACTCTTAGGGTCTATCACTGGGTTGACTTAGTTTCCCCAAGGCAGCTGACGAAGAACTGTGGGCCTACAAATACCTGAATACAAATACCAGGTAGACACATCCTCCAGAACAGTAATACAATTAATCCTTGTTAATTGTATGGCAATCTGTTACAGCAGGAATAGGAAACTAATACATTATCTTAGAGTGTTTTAAATAATTAATGTGTCCATTTATGTAAAGTCCTTAAACCAGTGCCTAGAGCATAATTGGTAGAATATAATACTAATGTTCTAGTAATGGCAAGTGAAGTTGCAGTATCTACCACTTCTGAAACAAAACACGTCTGCTCAAGCGAAAGCCTTGCTCTCTTTTGCAGCCCCAAATGAGTTCACAGATCCAGACATTAATCATACAACAGCTAACATCACAAAACAAGGGAGAACCAAGCTTCAGGAGCCTCCTGATGGGAAAAGTTCAGGTCTAAATCTAACACCACTTTTATATCAAACTACCAATGCACAGGAAATGCAGAAGGTGGAGGAATGTGTGAAATGACACCACTGAGATGCAATTAGCAGCACGTAGACTGAGGAAACTCCACAGTAATGTGCCTCAAACTTTAATGTGCAGGCAAGACATCTGGAGACCTTGTTAAAATGCAAATTCTAACCCAGTAGATCTGGGATGGTATTGGAGATTCTGCGTTTCTAACAAGCTCCCAGGGGAGCTTGTTCTGGGCCATGGATCGCACTTTGTGTGCTGAAGCGCTACAAGCTAAATAATCCTTTCTATAATAATAAGAAAGTTAAAGGAGAAACCTATAGATTAAAAGATCCACAAACCATTTACAAGGTATGGCATTTGAGTTGGGTCTGGATTTTTTTTAAATGTAAAAGAAATTATTAAACCATAGGAAATTTGAAAGACCCACTTCAGAAATGGGCATCTGAGATGAATACACACTTCTCAGAGGACGAAATTAAAGAAGCGAACAAATACATGAAAAAATGCTCCACATCGCTAGCCATTCGTGAAATGCAAAGAAAAACAACACTGAGATATCATCTCACTCCAGAAAGAATGGCTATCATAAGGAAATCAACCAACAACAAATGTTGGAGAGGTTGTGGGGAAAAGGGAACACTTCTCCACTGCTGGTGGGAATGTAGACTGGTACAACCATTGTGGAGGTCAGTATGGAGACTCCTCAAAAGAATGGGACTAGAAATCCCATTCAAGCCAGC
>PVKA01054284.1:0-10840 GCA_004027165.1 Ctenomys sociabilis
AGAGTTGAAGGGAAGGGGAGGAGTGAAAGAATCAAGATGTATCAGGTACAGATTCCCTACGATGGATGTGAACATGACGTATATCTTAAATGTACCAATGAACTTATTAAGATATGTGGTGCAGAAGAGCTCATGCGAGGCCTTTCTCCCTGACCTGCCAGACCTAAACCTTCCTGTTTTGCTCCCTCACTCATTCTTTTTTCCTTTCATTGTAAAATAAATTTACTTTTATTCTTCTTGTCCCTAGCAGTTCCTTTATTCTGCTTTTCAAAGTAGAAAAAAGACTTTCTACTATTATTGGTTACATTATATTAGAGATGGGTCCACACTCAAATTAGCCATGAAATTTCTTGGAATAATATTTACTTATAAATGTATCTTAATTTAAGGTTCAACAATAGTCAGGTTTTAGAAGTTGAGTAGTATAAGGGCTGGGGAGATAGCTCAGTAAAATAAGCACTTGCCTGACAAGCACAAGGGCCTGATTTCAATCCCTGGTGCTGCTAAAAAAAAGATGAAGTTTAGTGTATATTCTTGCCAGGTATGGTGGCACAAGCCTATAATCTCAGCACTCCAGAGGCTGAGGCAATATTGTGCCTTCAATTCAAGGCCAGCTATCCTGGGCTACATAGTGCTTTCAAAAGCAGCCTGAACTACACAGCAAAACTCGTTGTTTCCAAAACACAAAAAGAAAATATAATATTGTGAAATTGTGTACATAAAATTATTAATTTGTCCTTTTTTTCCTTGAAGATGGTCCAGTTTTTCTGGATTCTCAGTCACTCTGATTCCCCTGTCAACATTTTAAGGTTCATTAGCTCAGCTGCTTTGCAGGTCCCTTAACTTTCCCTTGCTCTAAACCTGCCAGGCCTGTGAAACTATCCATTGAATATCCTGAGCTCCTGTGGGTCTTCACTGTTTGTTTTGGTTTACAGTTGTCACTGTGCATCTATAGGAATCAGCTCTTATTTCCTTGTAGGCTAGAAAGGGCTTCCTAGAAGACCCTCACCATGGTTCTCCAGAGCCCTGAGTGTCTGGAAGACACAGTAGCAATTTAGGGCTCTTAAGTGAAACCCTCTTTGGCACTTCATTCCTTTTGTTCTCCTTCAAGACTAGGTGCATGCCTTTGGGATATCCCACAGGGAAGCAAGTAAATTATTGCCCCCTCTTGTTTTAGCCCCTTTATTCAGCCATCAGAAGGATTTTTTTGGGGGGGGAGGTGGCTCAGACTGCCTTAAAGGCGGGTCTGGTAAGGCATCCCGGGAGATGAACCGAGGTCCCCTGTGCCTGATTCAGCCATCAGGCCCTTGTGCTTCCCAGGGAAGCACTTATTCTAATGAGCCATAACCCCTCCCCCCATCAGTATTTTAGCAGTTTAGTGTTTTCTCTGGATCTCTGATTATGCTTAGCATTTGAAACATCCTGAAGTTTGATAAAGGGCCTTTGGTTTCAAAGGCAAAAGATGGTGAAGGCATTATTATTGTCAGCAGACCAGAACTAGCAGTGGTTCATTCCTGGTAGAGAAAGATCTCAGCAGTTGCATTGGCCAGAAAAGGACCCATATGGAGGAGAGAAGAATTGAACTTGGCCTTAAGTGTCAGGAGGGACAGGAACTACATTACGGGAAAGGCATTGATTTTAAAATATACTCAAGACCAGAACCTGAAAGGGACAGAGGAATAGAAAAGAGTTCTAGTATTCTTGTAGGCCATGTCCTTGGGTTGCAGAATACTCAGAGAGAGAAAGACTTAGAAATGCAGCCTGGTCATTTAACCACAGAGCATGATGCACTGACTCTTACATTTTCTCATTTTTCTGTCCTTGATTCATTCACAGGTTCTTTTTTTTTTTTTTTTTTTTTTTTTTATCAAACTGGGGCTTGAATTCAGGCCCCTTGCCAGGGAAGCGCTTGTTCCATTGAGCCATCTCCTCGGCCCACTCACAGGTATTTATTATGGGACTTGGTTTTAGCCTCCCCACCCCCAGCACTAGCATGTGATGAGACCTAATGTGCAAACTGATTTGCCATCCTAACTGTGTTTAAGTGTGGAAAACAAGTAAGGTATATTTGGTAATATGTGTATTGTTATGCCAAGGATCTTTATGACTCTTTTATCCCACAGACCTGAAACTCTGTCCCCATCTTACCATCCCTGTTCTAAGAATAGGCAAATTGGGCTGCAGAGATGGCTCAGTGGAATAAGCGCTTCCCTTGCAAGCTCAAGGGCCCGAGTTCGACTGCCAGTTCTGCAAAAAAAAAAAAAAAAAGATTGCTGAGCTAAGAATAGGCAAATCATTTTTTGTTTGTTTGTTGGAGGGTTTTTTGTTGTTGCTGTTTAGGTAATTGTTCTTGGTGCTGGTTTTCTTTCCTACACAGTAGCCTAGGAGCTTGCTAAAAATTTCTCTGTGTACAAGTTTAAGATTTTTTTTTTTTTTTTTTTTAAGATCAGAAAGATGTCTTACTGGTATTCCTCGTGTCATAGAACCATACATTAGATGGTGTAATGAGATTCATAAGTTTCTTACATTCAGAATTCCTGGAGTCTTCTCTTATTTCTTTGTTCCACCCTCATTAGACTTTTGGTTTTTGGATTCAGATGAAGCCTATATTATGTGGTATAAGATGTAAGTATTCTGACAGGGCTGGGGATGTAGCTCAATGGTAAACGCTTGCCTAGTGTATATAAGGCCTGATCTCTAGCACTGCAAAGAAAAAAAACATTACAACAAAAATAAGGCATTGTTAGAAACTGCTAATTTTATTTGTTTCTATTAGGAAGCTTTCTAAATCTTTTTATTTTTCTCCTGATGTGAGAGTCATTACAAATAACTGCTGTGTATTTAGAAATCCAAATGAAAGCCTGGCATGTGGCACATGACCATAACCCAGCATTCTGAAACGCTGAAGTAGGGATCACAAATCAACACCAAGCCTAGACAATTTAGGGAGAACCTGTTTCAAAGCAAAAAAAATGAAAATGGTTGAAGATACATACAGATGAATGCACCTGAGCTCCATCCCCAGTCCTGGTGTTTGTGTTGGGAGAAGGGAGCAGATGAAACCTAGATTTATTTCTCAGAGAGGAGTGAGATGCAGGTAAGAGGCAAGTCCTGGTTTGTGAGGTTGGCCTTTGGGGTGCTAGTCACTGATACCACTGGATGGGGGGGAACTTATGGTAGCACTGAGTATGAATGCTCATCGCTTCTGTGAAGCCGCCTGTCATGATTCATGAAATTTAGCCATCAGCTCACACAGGCCAAGGCTGTGCACACTAGGGTCAGCACGTGGAGGAAGACTTAGAGAAGGGCTGGAATGCTGGCTAGCAGAATGTTTTGAGCAGAAAATAAATGCAATCTGCTTTCCCCGTGGGAACCACTTTGATAAACATTCTCCCCAGGGAAGCACTGATCCCAGGAAGGCCAGTGGAAGCCTCCAAGTTCTTTGCTCTCCAAGCCCAGTTTCCTCATTCTAAACCAGACCCTAACCACCCTACAAGGCAGGCTCAACAGAGACCCGTGTGGGAGAGCCAGGGCTTAAGACCCCCACAGTAACTGTAGCTCAGCTCCTGTGCCCGGCGGGCTGTGGTCTTCCCTACATCCCTGCAGCTGTGAGTGATGGCTTCTGGGGGAGCTGACTGAGTGGGAGCGTGTGGTGCGAAAGTGTTGGCCATCTAGCCCTGCCTTCCTTGCTGTCTTTGTTTAGATCCTGGTGTTTCAGTTGGCCTGTTTGGCAGGAAAAATATTCGGCATAAGTTGATTTTTATTGGACTCACTAAAGTAGAAAACACAGTCAAGAGGTGGGGGGATTTTCCAATAAGCAGCTTGTCCCCAGTAATCAATCTTAGGGTCTGCTGACATCTTTATTTTTATGATTTTTATTTATTTTAATGAGAAAAAAGATAGAATATGAAACAACTTCAAAACAGGTTAGTAGGATGTTTACAATAATTAATACATTGCATATTGTTGTCTTCATAGTAGTTATTCAGAGGACAAGATGCAGACCTGATAATCTTGTCTAAACAATACTAGTACAAACTTTTATTCTCAGTGTGTGGTTTCTTTGTTTTTGTCTTTTGGAGACAAGGTCTTGCTATACAGTTCAGGCTCCCCATGAGCTCACTTTGTAGTGCAGGTTGGTCTTGAACTCAGTAATCCTCCTGCCTCAGCCTCTCAAGTGCTAGGATTACAGGTTTGCCCCACCACAATAGAAGGAAAGGAATAACTTGCAAATGTTAAATTGGTCACTTTTATAAGGTCTTTTTACTTAATTCTTATATCAGTTAGTTGAGGTAGGAATAACTATCATTTTAGAGAAGAGGACATTAAAGAGACTATTTTATCCAGGGTCATATGGCTGTTGGTGGTAAAACCATAATGTCAGCCTAGATCTATCTGACTCCAAAATGTGAGCTTTTTCCATTGTAACAGGCTTGGGCATGGATGACAACCTGCATTTGTCAGCTATTCTGAAGGAAGAAGTAAGAGAAAGGGAGAAGCAGAAAGAGCAAATATATATAACACAGCTTATTCTGGGAGGTGGGAAGAGGTTTGGATTGGAAGGGTCCAGTCAATTGAAGACAGAAAGTACTGAATATGAGGCTAGAGAATTTGCCTGCCAGAGGGGCAGAGATGGCTAGGTAGAGGATCCTGGCAGTTATGACAATTTACCAAGAGGAAAAACGTCCATTCTAGACAGGTGTCCCAGGAACATTTACTGTGAGAAGTAAAAGATTTTCCTATATACAAAAGACATGATAGGGGACAGGGAGATGGCTCAGTAGAATAAGTGCTTCCCTGGAAAGTGCAAGGGTCTGAGTTCAATCCCTAGTTCCGCAAAAGAAAAATGGGGGGGATGGTAACTTTAAAGAAAAAAAAAGTTTTGAAAAGTTTTACTTAGTAGATCCTATATGGAGCTATGTCCTGCGCCTTCCATCCGCATTAGTCATTTGCTTCAGTAGCTCGTCAGGTCCCTGGCAGCCAGTATGGTGCAGCAGATCAAAAGCAAGAGGCCTTTCAGGAAGCCCTGGCTGCTGCAGGAGATGAACTTGTAGTAGCTGATTTCTTAGCCGTGAGGTGGGCCTCACAAAAGGATGAAGCCTTTCTTTCATTCCCTGTCTGAAAAGTATTCTGACGTGTAGCTCCTTGCAGTAGATGTGGATGACTGTCAGGACGTTGCTGCAGATTGTGAAGTCAAGTGCATGCCAACCTTCTAGGTTTTTAAAAAGGGGGAGAAGGTGAGTGAATTTTCTGGCGTTAAGAAGGAGAAGCTTGAAGCCACCATTAGTGAGTTAGTCTGTGTTTTCTGAAGAATGTAACTACAGTGTTTAAAACTTTTAATTTACAAAAAAATAGGTATGGAAACTACTGAACTACCCTCTGATTATAAATGACAATAAAATATTCTACTATTTAAAAAAAAAATAGATCCTATATGATTCAAAATCTTTTTTTTTCTTTTTCTTTTTCTTTCTTTTTTTTTTTTTTTTGAACCAGGGATTGAACTCAGGCCCTTGCCAGGGAAGCACTTATTCTACTGAGCCATCTCCCCAGTCCCATGGTTTAAAATCTAAAAGACAACACACCACATTTTAGTTGTCTTTAAAATAGTAGGTCCTTGCCGGGCGTGGTGGCGCATGCCTGTAATCCCAGCACTCGGGAGGCTGAGACAGGAGGATTGTTGTGAGTTCGAGAGCAGCCTGAGCTACAAAGTGAGCTTAAGGCCAGCCTGAACTGCATAGTGAGACCCTGTCTTAAAAAAGACAAAAATAAATAAATAAATAAAAATAAAATAAAATAGTAGATCCTGCCAGGCATGGTAGACCTATAATCCTAGCACTTGGGGGGCTAAGGTAGCAGGATTGTTGTGTTTGAGACTAGCCTGGGCTATAAAGTAAGCTCAAGGCCAGCCTCAACTGTATAGCAAGACCCTGTCTAAGAAAGATTAAAAAAGGGTTGGTAGGGATAGCTCAGCAGCATAAGCACTTGCTTGGCAAGCACAATGCCCTGAGTTCAATCCCCAGAACCTCGGGGGAAAAAAAAAAAAAAAAAAGCATCATGTTAGCAATATTTAGGGCCTGTCAAATAGCTTGGCAGATTAAAGTGCCTGCAAGCAGAAGCAGGGGCCAGGGGTTCAATCCCCAGGGGTACACTGAGACGGCAATTGAGACTGGTGCATGCCTATAATCCCAGCTCTTGGGAGGCTGTAAACAGGCTGATCACTACAAGTCCGATCTAGTAGTGAGACCCTGGACACCTGTAGACCTTTCCTTATAATAAAAAAAAAAAAAAAAAAAAGATTAAAAAAAAAAGTAGATCTATTTTGTTCAAAAAGCAAAACATCTCAAAACTAGCAGGTCCCAGGCACATGGGATGAATGCAGCAGAGATGTGGGTAAGAGTCCAGTTGACTGTCACTCTCTCTACCTACTGTCAGCATGTTCTGCTTAGGTAGGAGCATTGCCATGCGCAATACTAGACTTCTGGTTTTGCTCAGCCGGGCAGATGAGGATCCTCATGGGCACTGGGCAGGAGGAACAGAGTGGAGGCTAGTAGACATTCCAGTAAGTAGTTGTCAGCTTTTGAAGAGATTACAGGACATAGTAGTCCTTGTTTTCTTGGTTTGACTTACGCAGTATCTTTTAGTTCAGTCATTAGATAGTATTTAAACAGGCTTTTCCTCCAGAAGAGCTTTGGGAAATTTATTTCCTCTTTCCTAAATAATGGCTTAGACTGAGTATTGTGGCTGACACTTGTAATCCCAGCCGATGAGACTGAGGCAGAAGGATCACACAGCAAGTTTGTAGCCTGGACTACGAAGCTCAAGGGCAGCCTGAACTACATAGTGAAACCTTGTCTCAAAAAGCAAAAAAAAAAAAGCTAAAATAGGAAGATTCTAAGTCTGAGGCCAGCCTGAGATAGTACAATTTTTTAATTTCTCTCTCTCTCTCTCTCTCTCTCTCTCTCTCTCTCTCTCTCTCTCTCTCTCTCTCTCTCTCTCCCTCTCTGCAGTGCTGGGCTCAAACTGTAAACTATGGACCTTGCATTTGCCAGGCAGGTACTTATGCTGCTGAGCTATATCCCCAGCCCCAAGGTAGTGAAATTCTGTCCCCACAAAAAAGAGTTGTGTTTCTGAGAGTATGATTTGTCAGCTGGTCATACCACAGAAGCTGGAAGTGTTGTGGTACAAACTTTTATCTGTGTTGTAAAGTGTGTTGATTACAAATGTTTTTGTTATGTAGCACAGTAGCATTTTGACTGGTCATCCTGCTTAAAGGATGTTGTAATCTTTTTTTTTTTTTGTGGAACCAGGGATTGAATTCAGGCCCGCGAGCTTTGCAGGCAAGCGTTTATTCCACTGAGCTATCTCTCTGGCCCAGATGTTGTAATCTTAAACTAGAAATGAAACTGTAGCTCACAAGTGGGATTTTTTGGGCCAGGGAGATAGCTCAGCAACTTAAGTGCCCTGCCTGGCAAGTACAAGGTCCTGAGTTCAATCCCCACTACCAAAAAAACAAGTAGGATTTTTTTGTTTGCTTGTTTTTGTTTTGAGACAGGTTGTCTCTGTGTAGTTCAGACTGGTCCTGAGTGCACTGTGATCTAAACTCATTGATCTGTTCACCTGGCACAAGTGGGTTTTCTGTGAAGGATTCCGTCTTATTCATGTTGAGTTGCCTGGAAGTTAAGATCAAAAGGATGTTCCCTGTCTCCTTGAGATGCAAAGGAGAAGGTCTGATAGAACATTTGTAGGTATTATGGTGTTTTTGCCACCCCAGTCACTTTGGCTCCATTTAGTGTGATGGGATGTCTTCCTTGTACAGGGTAAGGCTCTGGGCATCTTGGATCTGCAATTAGTGCAAAGAATGCTTCCGCAAGGTGTGTCGAGGGCCTCTACCAAATGAAGTCAGGGAGGTGGGGGTGATTGCCTAGGGAAATTAAAGAAAGTCATTGTCACTGTTCCTTTGACCAGCTGATGGCCTCTCACTAATCACCCACTGTGAGGCTCATTATCTGGTCCACTTTGCTGCAGGGCAAGCCAGCCTGTCAGATCACTAAACCTCAGGGCAGTGAGAGCCATTTGCCAGCAGGTTTGGAGGATGGGGTGGACTGGGGAAGTGGCCAGTTTAAGTACATTCTAAAATCGAATTTGGTTCTCAAGTTCAGGAATTATGAAAAAAAGGAGAAGGGAAGAAAAACAGGAATTTCTGCACATTGTATGCAGGGTGGCTATATAGAAGAAATACTTACATTAGCACTGGACCTGGAGAGAGACTTATCTTACCTTGGACGGAAAGTCACTGTAAGCATCCAGAGAGGAAGACTCAGGAAGCTGAGGCAGGAGGATTGTTGTGAGTTCGAGACCAGCTTGAGCTACAAAGTGAGCTTAAGGGCAGCCTGAGCTGCATAGTGAGACCCTGTCTTAAAAAAAAAAAAAAAGACAATAAGTAAATAAATAAGCAAGCAGAGGAAGAGACGCTCAGTCAGTGCAGGGCTATGATTTCAACAAGGTTGCTGTTCTAGTTTCTCTGCTTTGAGCTGCTGACTTTGTTTTTACTCTTCCTAGCCACATGAAACTATGTGTAAAGGAAGCTCTCAGGACCTACTTTGGTCTAAGAATTCTGTTTCGGAGTGTCTTAGTGTAACAAGACAGGGAATGGGGTGCCTGGGCTTTAATTGCCAGATTTCTTCTCCTTTGTGCTGAAGTGCAGAAGTACCCGCTATGCCGAGTCAAAAGCTGTGAAAACACAAAGACCATACCTACCTGTTAAGGCTTTGCAGAGATCATTACTTTCTTGTTAGACCTCTTCCTATATGTCTTTCTGTGAACTTCTCAGTTGATGTATTTGGAGTGATCATGTCAGTCCCACTGGACCCTTTATTTGTCTAGGCAGGAGCCTCCTCTTCTCCTTGGGTCCCAGTGAAATATTGTCTCACTATAAATCCATAAATGATTGCCCAGTGATGCTTATTCACAGTGAGTTTGCTCTAGCTGTGACGATCTACTACTTTTTATCCTTACCTTAGTTTCATGAAAAAAATGAAAGCAGAATCATCATTAGGTGTCTTTAGTAAAGGTAGGAAGCTGTAAGCTCCAGAGCTTGGCAAATTATTGAGTTTGCCAGACAGTCCCAAGTATGTAAGGGTCAGGGAAAAAGCTCAGTGGCACAGGCGCCTGATAGAACATTTATAGGTATTGCAGTGTTTTTGCCACCCCAGTCACTTTGGCTCCATTTAGTGTAATGGGATGTCTGGCAAGCACAAGCTCCTGAGTTTGAACCCCAGAACCCAAAACAAAAAACCCCAGTATGTATACCCATTGAAAGTTCTCATGTGGCTAGTGCCCCAATTCTTCGGGGCACTGCACTACTGGTTGTCACTTGGGGCCTATTTAATTTGACAAGGAAGCTCCAGTGGAGCAATCTAAGTGGCGCAGTATTTATATTTAATTTGACAGGGAGGATTGTGGAGTCCCCAAATGCAAGGTGGGAGCACAGTGAGACAAATCCTGGACATTTAGTCCAGTGCTTTGTGCATATAAAATGTGCATCCTACTACCAAGATAAACCCCCTACTTCGGTCATTTTTAGGAAGATCAATTTTAATGCAATTAATATGCATGAAAATCAATTTATTACTGTCTGTGTGTCTGTCTATGTGTCTGTGTCTGTGTCTCTCTCTGTCTCTCTCTTTCAATACTAGTAAGGATTACAGTTAGGGCCTTTGTACTAAGGTATGTCCCAACCCTTTAAATTTTTTTTTTCTTTTGTGACAAGGTCTTTGTAAATCACTACACTGAATGAGTGTGGTCAAACACCTGTAATCTGAGTACTCAGGAGGCTGATGAGGACTGCTTGAGTTCAAGGCTGTCTGGGGAGTTTAACTTAAGCCTGAACTACACAGGGAACCCTTGTCTCCAAAAACTAACAAGGCATTCATTGATTTGCCAAGCCTTGTCACAGCCTCCCAAGTGCTGTTATTGCAGGTTTGTGTCACCACATCTGGCTCAGTTTATTCTTTTTAAAGGAGTTATACTTTAGTGTTTTATTTAGTAAATATTCTTAATAGGGGTTAAATGGCAAGTACTCTATCACTGAGCCATACCCTCAGCCTAACTTTTCTTTTTTACAAAGAAAAGTTTTATTTGCATATGAAAGACTCATATGAAGACCTCACCAGGTCAGCAGGGCTGTAAATATTCGTAGATTGGCTCTATTCCGTTTCCTTCTGCTATAAATCTGCTGAGGTTTTGAGTGGGTGTTACATTTTGCCAATGCCTTTTCTGCATCTACTGAAATAATCAGGTAGATCTACTTTATTCTGTTACTATAGTGACTACTTTTTGAATACTGATCCAGCCTTTTTTTTTTTGGAACCAGGGATTGAACTCAGGCCCTTGTGCTTGCCAGCAAGTGCTTGTTCTACTGAGGCATCTCCTTGGATCCTTTAATCCAGTCTTATAAGGGGCCAGGGTGATAGCTTAGTGGTATAAGCACCTGTCTGGCAAGCACATGTCTTGAATTCAATCCCCAGTATCAAAAATACTACTACTACTGCTACTGCTACTGCTACTGCTACTGCTACTGCTACTGCTACTGCTACTGCTACTGCTACTACTACTACTGCTACTACTACTACTACTACTGCTACTGCTACTACAAGGTTGAGGCCCAGGATATAGCTCAGTGCTATAGCACCTGCCTGACAAGTAAAAAGTTCTGAGTTTAATTCCTGGCACCAAAAATAAATAGCCAATCTTACATTTCTGGTATAAATTCCTCATGATTATGCCATAATACTTTATATATTATATAGTGTTATATATATATATATATATATATATA
>PVKA01054285.1:0-10798 GCA_004027165.1 Ctenomys sociabilis
CCACCACGCCCGGCTTACCTCCTCACTGTGTTCTTCCCCTTCCTTTCCTGATGCTTCTTTCCCCCCTCCTCAACTGTACTACTTGAAAGCAGCACTTGAGATCTCCTACCACAGCCAGCAACAGCAAGAACCCTCTACACCCTGTCAAGTGAATCATCTTCCTGCATTACAGATTAAGAAATAGCTCAGGAGATTAAGTAATGGGTCTGTTGACCCATCTTGTTAAATGTCCATGTTTCACACAGTCCAAATCGTACAATATCAGGAATGGTTACAATTGTCTTGTGCCTTACAATTTTCCAGGTGATGCTTGTAACAGTCCTGAAGGGAAGTACTGATAGCTTTCCTGCCAGATGATATGGATGAAGAGAAGGAAAGTTAACTTGCTCAGGTTGACACAAGGATGGGGTTTTACCCAATGCAGCCTGATTTGGTAGCCCATTTTATTTTATTTTTTGGTGGTGCCAGGGATCGAACTCAGGACACTGCCCTTGCCAGGCAAGCACTTATTCCCCTGAGCTTTCTCACCAACCCATCTGTAGCCCATTTTAAACCCTAAGCACTAGTTTATTAGCAGTGTCCTGTTGCCTCTATGAGTCTTCTTGGGCTTTTCTGTCCCCTCTGGGCTGTACAAAGAGTGTCCCAAGAAAATATTTAAGTTGATGATACAGATAATAGCATATGACCCTTTGACCTAAGGAAGGAGCTAATGACAGCAAGGTCTAAGGGGACCAGAAATAAAACCTTCTACTCCCAATTGCTGCATACCACAGAGACGACTCACAGTTCTACCTTCTCTGAGATTAGGAGATGCCTCCTCTGCCTCTGAGGGCTGGCAGGAGGAGGAAACCAGCAAGGGATACAGAGTCACAGAAAGTGCTAACCCCGGAGCCTGGCACCCAGGAAGCGCTCACTAAAGGCGAGTTGTCAAAGGGCTCCATCCAGGAAACCTGAGACCCAGTAGGTTAATTATCCTCAGACAGAAAACACTGACTTCCCCAGACAACCGGAGAAGAGAGAAACCCAAATAGACAGTTACAGTTCAGCTCCAACAGAGCTAATCTTTAATCTTTTATGGACGGGTGTAATACATTAACTATTAGAGCCTCGAGGCAGCTCAACACCTGCTCAGCCAGAGGCTGAGGTTGGGTTGGCTGCGCTAAGTGGAAGGGAGCGAGTAAATAGACCAATTAACCTTCTGCAGGAGACTTTCTTAGGCCTCTGCCTTGAGATGAAATGGCTAATGTTGCTCGTCATCCATGGGCAGGGATGGGAGAGGAACTCTGAGTCAGCACTCCGTGAAGAGCAAGCACTAAACATAAAATGACCTGGCAGTGTTTTACCTGTCTCCCAGCAAGCCAAACTCTTGACGATCAACAATTGTATCATGTAGTATTTGTCATTGGGTGTTTACTGTTGGTGGTTACTATTAATAACAATGCTGCAGTTATCATAATTGGAAAAATAAATCCCAAGATGCAAGAATGACTAAGGCCAGGTGTCTCTATGAACTCTGAAGTCATAAAGTTCATTCAACTCTTTCTTGTCTCACCTCTTGGACACACTATGCCCACGTCTATCAGACTTCCACTTACAATGCATATATATATATATGTAAAACTGGGGATTGAACCCAGGCCCTTGTGCTTGCCAGGGAAGTGCTTATTCCACTGAGCCACCTCCCTGGCCCTATTTTATTTTATTTTTGTTGTTGTTCAATTTTAGTTTATTTATGTATTTGGTACAGGATCTCATTATGCAGCTTGGACTTGTAGTGATTCTCCTGTTTTCAGCCTCCCCAGTGCTGGGATTACAGACGTGTGCCACCACGTTTGGACTTGGTAGCTGTCTCAGTGCTCTCAGGGCTCTCAGGGGCAGGGCCAGCAAGGCATGTGGCAATGGGGCTCAAACCCTAGTCTTTTTTTTTTTTTTTTTTTTGAGAGGGTTTCACTATATAGTCCAGACTGGCCTTGAACTCATTTTGTAGCCCAGATTACACTTGAACTCACTATGATCTTCCTGCCTCAGCGTCCCAAGTGCTAGGATTAGAAGTAATTACAGGCCAGGTATGGTGGCAAATGCCTGTAATCCCAACAGTAGGGAGGCTGAGGCAGGAGGATCATTGTGAGTTCAAGACCAGTCTGGGCTACAAAGTGAGCTCAAGGCTAGCCTGAGTTGCATTGTGAAACCTTGTCTCAGAAGACCAAAAAAAAAAAAAAAAAAAAAAAAAAAAAAAAAAAAAAAAGCAATAATACTTCCAGTCCTCTTTGTCATATTTTTGCACATTCTGTCTCAGTAACTCTTCTCTTGTTGGTGGGACAAGATACCTAACACCCAAAATGAAAGAAAGAAAGGTTTATTTAGCTCATAGTAAGTGGAGGTTTTAGTATCTACTCAGCTGGCTCCAAGGCAGAGTGGCACATGGCAGAAAGCAGCAGTTGGTGGTGGCAGCAAAGAGCAAGAGAGCAAAAAAGGGTGACAGCAGCTCAGGCAGCTAGCTGGCCTTTCTCCCCTCCCCTCCTTGCATCGTAATGCAGAGTATCTGCCCCAAGTCACTCACACCCGTAATATCAGCATTGGATCAAGAATCAATCACAAACTCCAGGAGCCACCCCATGACTGTGTGAGGTTTTTGGGGGACAACTAGACACAAACCATAACACGTTGGAAGAGAAGTCTTTTCCAAGTTAAAACATTCCTAAGGACCTAAGCCATACAGTATACAGTGCGTACCATGTACTGCCGAGGTTTAAGAAGTTAGTTAGCCTAGGGCCACGTAAGCACTGGCCAGGATTATAAACTTGGATCTGTCTAGCTGTTAAGCTGCATGTTTAATTCAAGATCCTACAGCTGCTCTGTCCAGTAGAAATTTGTATGAGCTGCCTATGTGCTTCTGAATATTCTATTAGCCATATTTTTAAAACGAAGAACTGGTGAGATTAAATTGTATGAAATAATTTTATTTATCCCCAAATAATATTACTTCAACACATGCTCTATAAACACAATTGTTAAGATATTTCATATTTTCTTCATAGGAAGTCTTTAACATCCACTGTACATCCTAAATTTGTAGCATATCTCAGTTTGGACTTGTCACATGAGCCAATGTATGAGACAGGAAACGCACTGAGAAAAAGTAAAGTGTCCCAGGAGGCAGCTGGGGAGTGTGGGGATGGACCAGAGATGTGACGGAAAGCTGGAATGACAAAATAAACTCTCAGATACAATAAACTATTAACCTTTGTAGCATAGCATGTTTTGACAGACCTGTCAGGAAGCACCAATACAGCGACAAATGCAGAAAGTTTTTATGAAATGAGGAATCGTCTTCCCCGAGCTTAAATAAACCCTTTGACCTCTATTTATTTATTCATTTTAGAGACAGAGTCTTGCTCTGTAGTTCAGGCTCATTCTGATCTCACTGTGTAGCACAGGTCTTCAAATTCCTGGGAATTCCTCCCGCCTCAAACTCCAGAATGCTGGGATTACAGGCATGCACCACTGTACTAAACTAACCTCATCTTTTGGAACTATAGGTTTTCGTGGTCAATTTTTAAAAATCTTTTTTTTTTTTTTTTTTTTTTTTTTTTTTTTTGAGACAGGGTCTCACTATGCAGTTCAGGCTGGCCTTAAGCTCACTTTGTAGCTCAGGCTGGTCTCGAACTCACAACAATCCTCCTGCCTCAGCCTCCCGAGTGCTGGGATTACAGGCATGCGCCACCATGCCCAGCTAAAAATATTTTATGTATGTATTTCTTTGATGCAAAATCTTGCTGCACAGCTCAGACTCATATGATTTTTGTCTCAGGGTCTTCAGCATGGGGACTACAGGCATGGGCCAACATGCCTGGTCTTGGTGGCCAGCTTGGCGTGCCCTAGGTTCCGGGGCTGGTATGGCATGTGGTACCGGAGATTGAACCCAGATCCTTGTGCTTGCCAGGTAGGTGCTTAGAGTGCCAAGCAATCTTCCCAGCCCTTCATGGTCAATTTAAAAACCACGAATTTTGGGTCACAGAGCCAGGTAATACATTCTTAGTTTCTCACTAGCTTTGCCATAGGTAGTATCTCTGACCTATGAGTTTATGTTACTAGCTGCCTAGGTTACTTCCCTGGGACCCGAAGCCACGTTTGCTAAGAACACTGACTCTTAATTTGGCCTGCAGAAACCTGCTCGCTGGCTAAAATGGGATAAAAGGCTTAGTGTCTCCATCTTCATGTCAGGTCCGTTTCCTTTGCTGTCTTAAGCCTTGAGTCATAGTTTGCTCAACTCTTCACTTAGCCATGTTCGTTCAGAAATGTATTAAGACTGCTACAGCTGTTGTGATGGCGCACCTCAGCAACCCCAGCACGTGGGATGCTGAGGTGGGAGCACTGCCATGAGTTCAAGACCAGCCTGGGCTGCATAAGGATGCTCATGCAGAGTGACGATGCCAGCTGGAAGAGTAATTCAGTAGTTCCTGAGTGAAGGTGACCCCCACTTAGCCCACCAGCTACAAGGCAGGGCTGCTCTGTGTGGGATAACCATGCCAGAGACAAGAATTCAACAACCTTTAGGACAAGTTGACCCTGACCGTTCGGTGATCTATGTCCATCACACACACGCGAAGCCATCTTTTGGAACCATGGTCCTGAACAATAGGAATGACAGGTCTTTAGCCCACTCCAGACACCACCTAATCTCTCTGTTCTGTGAGCAGCAGGTCGGTCTCTCCCTCTCCTTCTCCCTCCCCCTTTTTCTCTTCCTCTCTCCCTCAACCAGCTGCTAACTCCTTTCAGCCAAAGCTCTAATTCAACAGAAGCCACACCTCCTCCATGCTCAGGAAAGCTTTGTGTGTTCAATTGTGTGTGTGTGTGTGCGCGCGCGCGTGTGTGTGTGTGTGTGTGTGTTTACAATATTTTGCCTAGCCTCATCTCTAGTATTTTGGGTCAAAAGATTCCATACAGGCATGGTGATGCTCTCTTGTAATCCCAGGATTCAGGGGACTGAGAGAGGCAGGAAGATCTCATGGGTTCCAGGCCAGCCTGACATACACAGGGAGATTGTATCTCAAAAAACAAAAAACAAGAAAGATCCCATCATCCAGTAACACCAACTAACCATCCACCAACCCCTGTCCCTACTGATCATTTTCTCAACAAATACAGTATTGAACATTTGCACTGTATGGGGTATCATTCCCAGTGTTAGAAATACTGCCATGAATAAAACTCTGCTTTCCTATAGATCATAATTTTAATGAAAAGAGAAAGATAAATTGGAAAATAATTGGTGCTTCAAATGTGCTGTGAAGAAAAATGCAACCGGGTATAAAAGAGCAGGGCAAGTAGCAGATTGGAATCTCATGTATTTATTTTGATACAGACTTTTGCTATGTTTCCCAAGCTGGCTTCCAACTCCTGATCTCAAGTAATCCTCCTGCCTCAGCCTCCCAAATAGCTGGGCTTGCAGTTGCACAACACTGCAATCTGCAATTGCAATTGCAACCTGGCTTGGGTTGCAATTTTAAGAAGGTGATTGGGAAAAGCCTCTTAGTAAAGGGAGATACGAGCAGAGATAGGAACAAGAGGGTGAATCCTCCAATTCCATGGAGGAGGAATCTAGGCAGACTGCACAAGGGTAGAAAACTTAATGTGGCCAAGTTGTAGCAATGAGAATAGCGTGGCCCGAGTGAGCAGATGGGGCAGCGTGGCACACATGGGCATGGTGCACAGTACACCATCAGAGGTGTAGCGAGATGTGGGTGGGGAATACAAGCAGAGAATCGACTTCAGCTTCTACTGAGACAGGAATTGATGGTACCAGAGGTGATTAGGTTGAAAAGCAATGGTTATGCCTTCTCTCTAGGGCTATGCATGCAGGAAGTAGCCAATAAATGTCAGCTTATTCCCAGATAAATGGTTTTTAATGCTAAAGTTACAAGTTTAACGTTGAGTTTAATGGGGGAGTAGGTAGCTCTTAGGTAGGCCGGTCTAGAAAACTAATGAAAAATGTGTGTATGTGTCTCGTGATCCATGTCCACAGTCAGCTGTGCTTTTTTTTTGGCAGAACAGGGGATTGAACTCAGTGTGATTGAAGTGTTTATTCTACTGAGCCATCTCCCCAGCCCCTTCTTTTTTTTTTTTTTTTTGTTTTGCAGATCCAGCGATTGAACTCAGGTCCTTATGCTTGCCAGGGAAGCGGTTATTCCATTGAGCCATCTCCCTGGTCTCTCTCTAGCCCCTTCAGCTGTGCTCAGGAAGCTGGCCACATACTAGACCTATCCTTTGAGTCCAGTCCAATAATGGCCAGTAATTTTATTAAATGTACGAACTTTACTCTTCCTTTACTGTCACCTGTTGCAGTAACTGGGGAAATGTACCACGGGGAAGGAACCCCCAAGTCCAAAAGGAAACATGTAAAAAATAAGCCTGGAGCCAGGCATGGTCGGGAGGCTGAGGCAGGAGGATTGTTGTGAGTTTGAGACCAGCCTGAGCTACAAAGGGAGCTTAAGGCCAGTCTGAACTGCATAGTGAGACCCTGTCTCAAACACACAAAAAAATAAAATAAAATAAAAAGCCTGGTGTCACAGAGAACTGAATTGGAACATGAATTCTGGCGTCTATTGGCAATGTGGACTCAGGCAAGTCACTTTACATTTCTGATCTCTTCCATACTCTGCTAATGCAGTCAATTATGACCTTTTAGTTGTATTCATTGTGCAGCATTTCTTTAGTAATTAGTAGTGCCAGGCATGGTGGTGCATGCTTACAATTAATCCCAGCTACTCAGAATCCTAATGGAGGAAGACCACAAATTTAGGTCAGCCTGGACATTTTAATGAGCTCTTGTCTCACAATAAAGCATTAACAGGGCCAGGGGTAGAGTGTGGCTCAGTAGTAGTTTTCCTAGCATGCTGAGGATGGTACCACAAACAAAAACTAAAATAAAAAACTATATACTGGAAGTGTAGCTCAGTGGTAGAGTATTTGCTCAGTACCCATGAGACCCTGGGTTTGATTCCAAGTGCCACAAAACCCTAAAACATAGTAAAGAAAATGCATGATTCTTTCCTTCAAGATATTTACAATCAATTCAGGGAAATGAGACATGGATGAAATGAATTCGATAAGGCAAAATGTGGTGGTGCACATCTGTAATTCCAACCCACAGGAGGCCAAGGCAGGAAGACTGTAATGAGTTCAAGGCCCGTGTGGGCCCATAGAGAGTTCAAGGTCATCAATCTACATAAGGAGAACCTGTCTATTTAAAAAAATCAAATGGCAGGTACAAAATATACTAATAATAGCTATCACTTATTAAGTGCTTACAATAAGCCAGGCACTATGCTAAGTGCAATATAACCCTTTCATTTTATTTTTGCAGCTTCCCTTGTAGAAAGTACTAATAGCCGAGCTCTGCAAAGTGTGTCTGCAAACCCAGCACCCAGGAGGATGATGCAGGTGAGGTACTGGAGCTCAAGAACTGGAACACAGCCTGGCCAATGTAGTGAAACCTTACCTCAAAAAAAAAAAAAAAAGTTAAAAGCACTATTATTATCTCTACTTTACAAAAAAAAAGGAAGTTGAGGTTCAGAGAGGGGTAATGCCTTGCCTAAGGTTGCACAGTGGGTGGTGGTGAGCACAGGGCGAGCTCCAGGCCTCACACCCTCAGCAGAGAGGACAATTCCTAGAATTCTTAAGCCTCATCCAGGTTTTACTATATTGTTCCCCTTTTAAAATTTTTAAAATTTTAACCCTATTTCAAAATGCCAATTACAATTTGGATAAATACTATGGTTCCTCAAAGGACCTGTAATTCAGTGGGCTTTCTCTTTGTAAAGTAGTGTTTGTACAGTAAAAGCATGGCCTGGTGACATTACCTCGTCCTCTGACCACCACAGTACTGAGAGCTTCTCGTTTCGGCCCAATCTTGGGAACAAAAAGTATTACAATGGCCACCCAAGGTAGAAATGTAGACAGCTGCAATTAAATTCCCCTCTCCCATTAATCATTAAACCAATCTTATTTATTTATTTAAGACAGGGTCTCACTACGTAGCCAGGCTAGCCTTAAACTCTCAGTGATCCCCCTCCTCAGTGTCCTGGGTGCACTGACTTCTCCAAGTTATCTGTCAGTAAGAATTGGTCATGGCTCTTGCTTGTCTTTTTCTCTCCAGGCTTTGTTTCCCTCAACTTTCCTCTGCATTGTAGCTGGAGTGATATGTGTACCTGTGATAGGGTGGATTGGGGGATTGAACCCAGGCAGCACTGAGCTACATCCTTAGCCCAGGCAGGGTCTCACTATGTAGCCCACACTGGCCTTGAATTTAGGGCAGTCCTCCTGCCTCAGCTTCCCTAGTGCTGGGATCACAGCTGTGCATCATCCCATCTGGCTTTCTTTTTTTTTTCCCACTTATGATAGTGTTGATGGAACCTAGGGCCTTATTCATGCTAGCCAAGCACTTTGCCTCTGACTTACTTCCCCAATCTTTTTCTGTTTTTTTTTTTTTTTTTTTTTTTTCAGTACCAGGGATTGAAATCGGGACCTTGCGCTGGCCAGGCAAGTGCTTATGCCAGTGAGCTATATCTCCCCAGCCTCCTCACATCTAATTTTTAGGCTAGCCTGCAAACTGCACCAGGACCTGGGATGTACTCCTTTTCCAGACTCATTTCTTCCTCCTAACTTCCATTTCTATATCCTGTTTCTACTTAACGTTCTTTCATCTGTATATTGCTTGGAATTCTCTTTCCTCCCTTCTTTATCTAGCACCTGTTGCTACACAAGTTACTTTGGGCATTCATTTGTCTTCTAGGCAGACGTCTCTGATGCCTCCAGGTTGGGGGAACTGTTCTGCTTGCTTTCCAAATAGCTGGGTATTTATGTCTCATTACCCTATTTACATCAAATCATAAGGTACTGTCCACTGAGTTTAATTTTCTAACTCCTACACTGTGTTGATCAACCCTTTTTGAAGGCAGAAATAGAATTAAAGCTTAAATGCCTTGAATACAGTAGACCTTTAAGAAAGGTTCAATTAAAAAAACAAAGGAGGTAGAACAGGGTAAAGCAAAGGAATTAGAGCTAGCATACTGTAATGATGAAGGTAGACTCTGAAATCAACTGCTCACATTTGTATCCTCTCCACTGCTTTGCATGTTTCTTATTCTTTGGTACTAGGAATTGAACCCAAGACTGTTGTACTGAGCTCTACCCCCAGTGCATCCTCCTTAAATTTTTTATTTTTTTTCATTTTGAAATGAAGTATGGCTAAGTTACTAAATTGCCCCAGGCTGGGCTCAGCTCCATTTTGTGAGGCTCCTGCCTCACTCTCCCACAGTGCTGGGCTTACAGGTGAGCCTGTCACACTGGACCCTTGCAGATTACTTAATATCTGTTTGCTAAGTTTCTTCTCTAATAAAGGGCTGGCCTGATATAGCTCAGTGGACTAAAGAACCCACTTAGGCAGAGCGCAGAGGCCACAGCTCAATCCACCTATAATCCCAGCATTTGGGAGGCTGAAAACAGGAAGAAAAGTGTGACCCTGTACTAAATAATTTTTTTAAAAAAGTTTCTCCACTGCTAAAATTACAGTTCATACAGTTGATTTGGTAATTGAACATTTTTATATTTTGCCCAACTGTTTTTGGACTTATTTTGTATAATATTAATTATTGAGTTTTTAGTGTTCTCTTAAAATTTGGGCTCCAAATCAATGTCTTATTTGACTCATCCTAATCCCTGCTCTGGGTCGTGGAGATAGCTCCGCAGCATAAGTGCCTGTCTGTCAAATGTAGACTCCTGAGTTTAATCCCTGGTACCAAAAGAAAAAAAAAAAATTCTAATCCCTGCTCATCTACATCTCACGAACTTGCCACATTAGCAGAGTTGAAGACTTGTTGAATTTATATAATAAATTATATATACAAAAATAAAAATAAATTATATATACAGTATATATGTATTATATGTGATATATTTTTACAATTTATTTTTAATGTTGCTTTGAATTCTTGGGCTGAAGTAACCCTACTGCCTCGGCCTGCTGAGGGGCTGAGCCTACGGGCACACTGCATCCCCCTGTATTTTTACATTGAGGTAAGATATACACAGTAAAATGAACAAATACCATATTGTGCATTGCGGACATTCCTAGTAGTACTGCAACACTTCTCTTTTCACCTTCAGGCAGCTAAGAAAAGTCTTTGTTTCATAACATCTCCTCTTTTCCCTAGCCAATCTCGTTTTTTTCCCCAGAAAGTGTTGCTAAATTAAAAGGTTATGTATCTTTGTACAGTCTTATCAGTTCCAGGAGACTGCCTACACAAAAACAACTTCAAACCGTCCGACTTGAAAAAAAAAAACAACCACATATTTTTCTAGAGGAAGGGCTATGACGTCGAGCCCAGTCCCTTCCTGCTACAGGAACGCTCTGTTCAAAGAAAGCTCGCTCTATCCGTCGACCACACCGCATTTTGCGCATGCGCGTGTGCAACTCCGACCGCAACGAAGCGCTTTCTGGTCCTCTCGGCACCCTTACGTGCCGGGCGGCCGAATGGAGGTTTGCGTGTTGTCGCTTTCATCCAGGAAGTGGAAAGAGGAGGAGGAGGAAAGGTAATTGCACTCGTCCGGAGCTTTACGGGTTTCGGGAACTCTGAGGTCTGGGGGCTAATTGTCGCTCTGGATTACGTGACTCAGTTTAATTCTCGGTTTTGCGAGGAGAAGCTAGTGTGCGCACAGACGTGTGTTTCTCTAGGGTCACTGCATTGTCTTGGATGCCTGTTTAGGAGGCTCTTTGCCATCTTTTTTTTTTGCGGGG
>PVKA01054286.1:0-10800 GCA_004027165.1 Ctenomys sociabilis
GCATGCCCTTAAATACAAATAGCAAACAAATGTGGTTTCTGATAAATTGATGTTATTTGATGAAAAATATTAAATATGAATACAATAAAGTATAATATGAAAGATGACCATATGTAAACTAAAACTAACCTAAGAGGGCCAGAAAATGTTGTCATGGAACTATAATATAACCTGAGGTATAATAGATGTCAGAATTCTTCAAAGGGTCTGAAATTTACTGAGTTAAGGAAATTAATTCATTAAGGTGATCATGATCACAAAACGTAGGATAGTTGGGGTGTATGTTGTGCACACCTGTAACCTCAGGTACTCAGACATAAGGTCAAGGCAGTAGAATCACAACTTTGAGCCCAGCTGGAGCAAATCATCAAATTAGGGAGACTATCTCAAATTAAAAATAATAAGGGTTGGTGTACAGATCAATGCAAAGGCCCTAGTTTCAGTTGGAAGTACTGAGAGAAAGAGGGAGAGAGAGAGAGTGAGGGATAGAAAGAGACAGAGAGACTGACAGACAGAAAGACAGTATGAGACAGGCAGATAGAGAGACAGACAGGAAGAGAAGGAAACAGGAAGAGAGAGAGGCAGACAAACAGAAACAGAGTCAGATAGTCAGAGACAAACTCACATAGAGAAAGAGAGAAACAGAAATAGAGAAACAAAAACAGACAGAGATGACTAACATATTTCAATATAGTGCAATTTGCCAATTATTTCACTGGTATTAAATAAAAATTCTAACTGTCCAATATTTTATGCTAAATTAAATTTAATCATTCAACATCTTTGAGTTGTAACTTTTATTATTGTTATAGAATTATAGATAATGTAGAATAAGGTAAACAAATCACAAATCTGACTGCTCCTGAAGGGCAGGGTCCACAAACATTGTATTCTATTATTTCATGTTGTTGTATTTTCACATTGTAAAAGAACTGAAGTTAATTTTTAGAACCAGGTAGATGATTGGAGGGCTGGCAATATAGCTCTGCGTACTAAGCACCTGTCTAGACAAGCACAGGGACCAGGTTCAATCCTCAGCACCGCATGCTGCACCAGCCCCACTCTTGAGCCAACCACCAAGACTGGACATTCTGATATATGCCTGCAATCTCAGCACTGAGATCCTCCTGAGGCTGAAAGCAGGAGGACCACTATGAGGTTGGGCTGCAGAGTGAGACCCTGTACCAAATACATTAAAAAACAAAACAAAACAAAACAAAACAAAAAACAGGTAGGTGATTGAAGAGAGGTTAAGATGGTCAATGAGATGAATAAAAAAATTGAAAACAATCTTCAACTGTAATCTAATCAACTACCAGATTGGAAAAGCCATGCAAAAATGATTGGGAAATTACAATTATTTATTTATTTATTTATTTATTTACTGAGGACTGAACACAAGCCTTTGCACAAATTACATTTATTTATTTATTTATTTACTGAGGACTGAACACAAGGCCTTTGCACTATATCCCAGCCCTTTTTAAATTGTTTATTTGCCCATGCTAGAATCAAATTATTTCAGCTTTCCAGAGGCATTGTTTTAAAGACAATCAAAAACTAAAAATGAGTTTAAATTCAGTTAACCAGATAGTGCAGCTAAGAACAACCAGCCACAGCAGTTAATCCTCAATTGTATATTGATTTGATTTTTTTCTCCACAAATACTGCCTGAATACACTGAAGATCATTGTTCTTAGAACTCGCATTGATTCTGACAGCTATCTGATTTGTAAATTGATCTTTGCTTAATTCAACCTTATGAAATTTAACTTTGTTTTTCTGCATTTAAATACATGAGAAACTGAAATCAAGCTAAGCAAGGATATGATATATGGGGGGAATTTGGAAACAAATAGATATACTGAAATTTAGGTAGGTAACTGAATTAGTTTATACTGTTTATGTACCTTTCCAGCAACTCGAGTTTGAAATGATAGGGAATATTTAGATAGGTAATTATTAAGCATTTTGAAGAATAACACTAGTGGAGTAGAACAGGAAAAGAGGTCAAAGAAGGCTGCAATGCACACTCACAAAAGGATTCAACAATAACAGAATTGATACCCAGTTCCTGACCATGCTATTCCCATATGGAGTAATCACTTGATTAATTTTCCTCAGCCAGGTACAGCCATGAGGAATCTTCTTCGATTCAAAACAATCATAGAGAAGCCAGATGCTTGTGATCATAAAATGACAACACATCTCACAACTAACTCCTTCAGCCCTAAAGATTTTTGTGGATGGTTTAGTAATGTCATAAATAGAACAGTATCTACAAAGCTTGCACAGTGATCAGAAAGTTTGGAAGAAGTGGTTATGTTCAGGCAATGGAGTCAATGATTTATTTAGCTCTCTAAATGCTAAGTTGTTATCTAGAATGATTAAGTCTGTGGAGAAAAACGACAAATTTCTAATGTAATGGGTTGTAAATGGGATTACATATAGGTATCTAATTGAAAAGCTCCAGTAGCTAGCTATTCAGATACACATGGAACTTAAGCTTGGAAGAGAGGTATGATAACGATTTGGGATTCACTTACAAGCAAATATAATTGACAAGATTGAATAAATCAGATTTTTCATAGAAAAATTTATTTTTTCCAAATATTTTATTTCATTTTAAAGAGTATAAACAAACAAAAGCATAAACATAATCAAAACAAAGACAGAAATGGAATAACATACAACAGTACACATGGTATAGATTTTCAAAACAAGATAGCAAATCAACAATGGTTGTTATATTATGTATTTTTATTATCAAATCTATTGCTCAGATTAACAGACATAGGTTAGCAAGACTGCACAAATATTAGAACATTAATGCTTGCTTTCAATAGACCTGAATGTTTTTCTTGTCCTTTTTACTTTAAAAAAATTAGTTTAAAGAGTGCATCTAAAAAAATCTGTGTATTTCTTCTTTGTATTTGATTTTGTGAGAGTAAAAGTCTTCAAAATATCTATTAATGATCTTAATTTCCACAGGATCTGTGGTAAATTTGCCCTTTTCTTACCACATTGCTTGAAACTGAGTTTTTCCTTCCATCATTTTCATGTAGTTTGTTTGAGTTTAACAATTTTATGTATTATTTCAAAGAATCAGCTCTGATTCATTAATTGTTTACCTCAATTGTATAAATTTCTGCTCTAATGTTTATAATTTCCTCCCATTTTTGGGCTTTGGACTTGGTTTGCTTCTCTTTTCCTTAATGCTTGAGGTGCATCACTAGGGTATCTATCTGCTCTCATTTCGCTTTCCTAACATCTGAGTTCACTGCTCTAAATTTCCCTCTGAGAAGTGCTTTCCTTGCATCACATAAATTCTGGTAAGCTGTGCTTGAATTTTCAATGGATCATAGATATTTTAAAACAAAATGTCATTTTAAAAGTATATGCAATTCTCTAAGAAAAACAGATAATAAATCTGCAAAAAAATTACAAAATATAACCATGAAACCATGTTAAGTTGTTTGAAGAGAAAGGGGCATTTCCTGTAGATCATGAGAAGTGGTTTTAATGTACACAGAAAACCTGCGCAGCTCATGCATGGTTTCTGTATCCAAAAAAATATATCAGATTGACTTTCTGTTTTGAGCTATATTTTCACTTGTTATCTGAACAATATTACATTCTAGTAAATTCAAATAAATGTTTCCGTTTTTCATTCTTTTAATCACTTGATCCTTTCATCTATACCTTTTATGTCTATTTACTCATTTTGAAACATTCCTGTAACTGAAAATATAAGGCAATCTCTAGGGTAGGAGAAAACTCTTAAAAATTGAGAATTTACCTGCCATTTCATCTTTTATTTCCTTGCTCTAAAATCTCTCATGTCTTTTAGATTTTTTAGTTGCACAAACTTCCACTGATCTTTACAAATTGAAGCTTCTGAAATGGGTGTAATAATTACTTCTGATTAAAAAATCCTATTAAGCTTATTAAGTCTATTTATTTTCTTCTGTTTAAAATTATTCAATTTCTAAGCCGGGCGTGGTGGCGCATGCCTGTAATCCCAGCACTAGGGAGGCTGAGGCAGGAGGATTGTTGTGAGTTTGAGACCAGCCTGAGCTACGAAGTGAGCTTAAGGCCAGCCTGAACTGCACAGTGAGACCCTGTCTCAAAAAAGACAAATAAATAAATAAATAAATAAATAAATAAATAAATAAATAAAAATAAAATAAAATTATTCAATTTCTAGCAAATAATGAAAAGTTTTTTTTAAATTTTATTTTATTGAAGAACAAATAGCAATGAGACAGTTTCAAATCAAATTAGTGGGACAGATGCAATAATTAATACACTGCATATTGTTTTTGTAGTGTTTTTTTTTGTTGTTGTACAAGGCACATTCTTGATATTCTACTTACAAATGTCATTAGAGCAGATGTCTCTAATCAATTAATTAAGAGAATGTAGCTATATACTTATCTTATTTTTTAAAGCTGAATTATAGTACAGTTTCAATAATTAATGCTTTCTGCTTTGTTATCTTCCTAGTGGTTGTCCATAGTACAAGAAGCTGACAGAATAGCCTGTCCAAACACTTTTAGTGAACATCTTGCTTCTCATAGAATTTTACAGAAGTACTGCATATTTACTCTAACTGTACTGTTTATACATACATAGAATGGTTCTTCCTTTGTATCCCCCCCTTTTTTTTTTGCTTAGTCCTGTCAAATATGGGCATTCCATTGTCATTCAGTTATTATAGGTGCCTGAACTCAATGAAACAATCAAACATAGTCCAGTAGTCCACAATAATACTGGGTTATCTGAAGAAGTTGTTGACTAGAGCCATTTACATCTCTGCCTATTATTATGGCTTAAATAATGAAAAGTTTAAGAGATCTTCTTACTATGACAGTTGGAAAATCATTGTTCAAACATATCTGTGTCACCTGTTATATATCGGAAGATAACTTAGATGAAAACTTTTGCTTAAAACATTACTCAAGTTACGGGGAATGTATGCTTTACATTTTATAGTAGGATGGTAGAAAAATTTTAAGTACACTGCAAATATTTTTATATAATTAATTAAAATGGTCAGATTGCTATTGCTCCTGTGCTATCACACTTTACTATGACATTGTAACTTTAATGTGAGGTCAGTAGGTTTTTCTTTTTTCTAATTTAGGTCAGATGTTCACACTTTGCTTTAATAATTTTTAAAGCCTATATAATGAGTATTATTTTCCTTTTGGTAATTATGCAAATGAAAGTGCTTTGTAATTTTATTATAAAACCAAGAAATGTTTTACCTTTGTGTTCTCCTTCAGTTATTGTTCAGTTCTCTGCCATTCATAAGAAGACAGTTCTCCTACGAGAGTGTCTCTACTACATGTGCCTACTTGTTGTATTTCTCAATCTTTCTTTAACCTAACTAATAATATCATCATTTTCGTTGCTGTATAAGGATAAAATCTCTTTCTTCACAATTTCCTTACTCAATTTTCGTGATATAACACATTCTTTCAGAAAACTCTTTCCCCTTACTCCATTTCTTTGGCATTTTATTTCACATGCTTTTCATGATTAATTATACATCATAGTCTCTTTTTCTGCAAAACTTTTTTTTTTTTTTTTTTTTTTTTTTTTTTTTTGTATTTTAGGGAAGGGCCTACAGGATATTCCTGGTCTCACTATTGAACTGGACTTGTAGTGATCCTCCTGCTTACAGCCTCCCAAGAACTGGGACTACAGGTGCATACCACCACACCCAGCCTCAGTCACCTTCTCAGTGCACCCCAGGGGCCAGGCTGGTATGGCAGGCCCTGAGATCAACTTCCTAGCCCCTGAGCCTGCTTGTAGGTGTTTTAATCCGCTGAGCTATTTGGCCTGCCTGCAAAACATTTCGGATGTTCTTAAGCACACCCTCCTATCTTAAATACCAAAATTTGTCATAAAAGTGTAAGTTTTTAAATGTCCAGTTATACAGTTGATTTATAAATTTGAGTTCCTTATTTCTGAGTTCTAATTCTTATATTTAGTTACTTTTAAATATCCCTACTTAAATGTGTCTTAATGATCTCATTATTTCTCCTACCTCATATCCAGTTCACCAGTAAGACATGTTCTTTACATGCAACATATTTCTCACAAATGCACCACATTCTAAGTATATGTTCTAGACTAATCTCTATCCTTAACTACTATTCTCATTGTGGCTTTTACCTGTACTTAATTTAGGGACATATTTTTAAAAGTAATTGTCCAGTTTATTTCTCTGATTAAAATGCAATACCTTTACCATAACCTTGGGCAAAATCTATAATGCCATGTCCACCTTGGTGATCTCATATCCTTACGTTATTTTATTTTTTAAAATTGTTTAGGGAGGCAGAAAGCAGAAGGATCGCTATGAATGTGGGCTGCATAGTGAGACCCTTTCCAAAAAAAAAAAAAAACCCTAAAAGAACAAAAAAATTGTTTAGTGTTACTAACATTATCCTACCTGTTACTCTTAACTATGACAGTTTTTGTCTCTAAGGTTTTGTTATTTCAATTTTTATTTTCATATTATGCTACTCATGTGAAGCTCCTATCCACACAGGAGCTTCATATGCTTCAAATATTTTGCACACATGGTGTATTGTCAGGGTTTTACTTAGAAGAACAGATATAATACAAGGAACAGATATTAACACAAGATAAGGAATTACAAGACTGGCATACGATGGTCAGAAACAGAGCCAGATGAGAGAGTGTGCAGAGGGTGTCTGCAGGCCCCAGACTGAAGAATTCAGTCTCAGGGTCTGAAGCTCACTGCTGTGCTCTGTGCGAGTCTCTAATCAGCTAATGGGACTACAAGGGAAGGCTGAAGAGTCTGCGATGGACCCTGACAAGTCTGCACTGCAAGCGAAGGATCCAAGCTGGAGGCTGAAGTCTGTACTGCAAGCCAGGCGATGAAGGCCAAGCTGAACGTGAAGAATGAAGTTACTCCAAAGAAGTGACAGAGAGAGACAGAGAGACAGAGAGAGAGAGAGAGAGAGAGAGAGAGGATAAAGAGAAGAGAGAGAGAGAGATGAGAGACAGAGCGAGAGATCCACCACTTTCTCTGCCCCTTTTAGATGGTCTTTTTTGTTTTTTGCTGAGTCACTCTGAGGCAGAATCAGTTGTGTTCCAGGATGAGACCTCCACCAGCTGGAACCGAACCAGAACTATATCAGAACTGAGCCGCGAAGTCATTGGGCTAAATTGACACAATGTATCAACCACTGCAGATGGCTTTCCCCAGCTACTTTGTGTAAAAGATATTCTACTCTATTGTGTTATTTATTTTCAGTTATTTTTCCCCATAGTATTGATTGCCGGTGAAACTTACATCAACTATACATTGATTTCATTTATGGATTATCTTATTTCTGTGTCACAATATGAATTATATGATGACATATTTAATTATGTATGTTATCAGATTTTAGGACAGACTATACATTATAATTATGTAAAAAAGCTGTTGAATTAATGAATAAATAAACTCTCTATGATTTTTACCATTTTCTGACCCAAAATAAATTAAATAAATGAATGTAGGAAGAACCTTTGAAAATACGTTTTTATATCAATTTGATAAAGTATCTATGACAAAACAATATCTAAAGTCATACTAAATGGTCAACACTGAAAGCTTTCATTCTCCTATTCTGTTTAGGTCAGGAAACATTAGCCAGATTAAATAGAAAAGAGAAAGAAAGAAAAGCAATTATCATAGGAAATGAGAAAGAAAACAAATTAATATAGGAAAGGAGAAATTTAAATTATCATTATTTGCAGACAACAAGGTACTCTACAAAGAAGAACTAAAAACTCCATTAAAAGATTTCTGGATTTGAAAGAAAAATAGAAATATAGTGGGTTACAAAGTCAACACTCAAAAATCAAAGGCATTCCTGTATGCAAATGATAAAAATCACTGAGAAGGAAATTAGGGAAACCACACCTTTCTCAAGAGCATCCAAAAGATTTTACATTCACAATACAGAACTCTAACAAGGGAACTGATTGAAAAGGATAGTACTAACTGGAAATGTAATCCTTGTTTTGTGGTATAACATTGTGAAAATTAGTATGCAGTCCTGAACAAAATAACAGAAGCATACTTGAATGAATCAGAGAAAATAATTCCAAAATATATTTGTGATCAAAAGAACCTTAGAAGAGCAAAAGTAGCTTTGGATAACAAAGGCAAGACAGGTGGCATCACAATTCTTGACTTGAAATGGTATTGCAAAGCTATTGCAAAAAAAAATAACATGGTACTGGAGAAAAAAAATAAAAGCATATCAATGAAATAAATTAGAAGCTGGAAAAACAATTCTCAGCCACTTTGTGTTTAACAATACGGCCCAAAACATTCACTGGCAGAAAGATGGCCTCTTTAATAAGTGGTGCCAACAAGAGTGGCTTTCCAAATACCAAAGATTAAAACTAGACCTCTACTAGGAGACAATAGGAAGAATTCTCGAAGACATAGGTGTATGCAAAGACTTTATACACAAGAGCCAGATACCATAGGAAATCGACAGAGAATCAATAACTGGTATGTCAGATTAAAAAGCTTTTGCACAGCACAGGAAACCAACTAGAAAGTGAAGAGACAACTCACAGAGTGTGAAACACTTTTGCTAGCTGTTCCTTAGACAAAAACTAATATTTATAATATATAGAGAACTCAAGAGAATCAGGGGCCCCAAATGTAAAGATCCCCTGATGAAATGGAGCATCTGGAGATGATATATAGGCATATATAGGCACTTCTCAGATGAAGAAATAAAAATAGCATATCAATTTATAAAAAGTAGTTGAAGTTCACTGGTTATTTAGAGTTGCAAATTCAGACCACACTGAGATCCATTCTCACTCCAGAGAGAATGGCTGTTGACAAGAATAACAAATACTAGCAGGACTGTGGGAAACAAGGTGCCCTTCACTACTATTGGTAGGAGCGCAGACTGTGGAAACAACTATAGAAGTTAGTGTGGAGATTCCTCAAAAAATTTAGAACTAGAGGTTCCATTTGCGACAGCTATTTTCCTTCTTAATAACTTGCTAAAACAACACAAGAAGATAGCATAGTGATATAGACACACTCAAGTTTATAGCGGCATAATTTGTAAGAGCTAAATCTTGGAAATGGCCAAAATACCCATCTGCAGATGAATGGATAAGGAAAATGTGTTCTTAATATGCAGTGACTACTACTGTGCCATAAAGCAGTGTTCAGTTGAGACAGTTGGAGGTAAATATATCTACCTTGAAACCAAACTCTTAAGTCTATTGGATAGAGATGTTTGAATATCATGTTCTCTGGTGTGAGAAAGTGAAAAGGTAAATAGAGACCAAAGTATGTATCAGCTATTGTAAAATAGGGAGAAACTGTTTAAATGGGAAGAGGAACAAGAGATGATAAAATAGGGGGAAGGAAGAAATGGTAAAAAAAAATTATGAGTGTAAGGACAAAATAGAAACAAACTTTTATAAATAACCAGGGAAAGAGGTTAGAGGTGAGGAGATAATTCTGTAAAAAGAAGAATCAAGATAGATTATGTGTAGGTATAAATATTGTATCACGAATGTGATCAGTATGTGTACCTAAAATATGTACCTAAAAGTTAATTTTAAGCATGTTCATGCTTTCATGGTGTGTGCTCTTTCTAAATGGAGAATATTTGTATTAGTTACATTTAAAAATCAACCAATGTCTCTATTATCTATCTATCTATCTATCTATCTATCTATCTATCTATCTATCTATCTATCTATCTAATCTATCTATCTATCTATCATCTATCTATCATCTCCTATCTATTTCTAAGATCAAGAACATTCAGCACACATTAAATTTTGGTAGCTTTGAACTTGGACTTCTCAGTGTCCAGAATTTTAATACATGAATTTTGGTTATTTCTATATTGATCAAGAAAATGTATTTTTAATATCATCCAGAATGAACTAAGACATATAGACTACCAGTTTTGTTATATAGTACCGAGTCCTTCATTATTTTTAACCTGCAGTTTGAATTGAGTCTGGTTAGGGGTATTCTTATCTAAGAAATCTTTAATTTTTTTAGATCTCAACTATGTACTTGCCATTTTAAAATAATAATATGGCCATTCTATAAGGGTAATGTATGTACAAATGATTCCTTTTTTTAAAAAAATATTTATTTATTTATTTATCTTTTTTTAATACTAACTTTATTGAGAAAGAAGTAGCAAGGAGACAGTTTCAAAACAGGTTGGTAGGACAGTTACAATAGTTAATACATTGCATATTGTTGTCTTCATAGTAGTTTTTCTTTTTTTGTAATTTATTTTTTATTTTATTGAAGTACAAATATCAATCAGATAGTTTCAAGACACTTTAAGACAGATTCGATAAATTAATACATTGCAAACTGTTTTCATAATGTTTTGGTATCATACAAGGTGCATACATGATATTATATTTACATATATTATTTTAGCAGATGTCTCATAAGTAAATTAAGATTGCAGCTGTTTATTTATCTTATTTTTTATACCTGAATTATATCAAAAATTCAATAATTATTTCCCTAGTGGATGACCATAGTACTAGAAGCCAACATAACATCCTGTCCAACCACCATTAGTGCAGATCTTGCCTCTCATAGGATTATGTGGAAGCACAGCATTATCTATCCCAACTGGAGATTATGGAGCCACAGAGGAAAGAGATTGAAGTTCTCTAGTGTGCTTGGGGAGAGTCACATGAAGAGAAAACTTTTTCTCAAGCTCTTACAAATGATTCCTTAATTCAAAGAAA
>PVKA01054287.1:0-10839 GCA_004027165.1 Ctenomys sociabilis
AACTTGTCTAATGAAGTGTTACTGGAATCTTGGAAAAGAAAAGCATACTTGAAGAAATGTAAACCAAAATATTTTCTGACTGATTAAAGAATATTATTAAACCATAAGCAGAAAAAACACCAAAGTATATACAAATTGCTAAAACCCATCATAAAAAGAACATCTTAAACAGAGGAAAAGAAGAGACATTAGGTGCAGAGAAGGTAAGAAAACAGTGGCTTTCTCATCAGAAACTATGAAACCCAAAAGACAACAAAGTTTTTTTTAATTTTTAAAGAATATAATGTAGTAAAATAAAATTAGAAATGATGCAAAATTTCATTAAGCAGAGTAATAGGAATTCAGCAGTGGTTGCTGTATTGTATGATGTTATCATTCAAATTAGTTTTTTAGGTTACCAGATATAAACCTGCAAAATTAATATTAAAACAAAACACCACCAACAAAATAGTTATAAAAAATTAAAAGAAAAAAAATAATGAAAATTTAAGCAGTAGCTTCTTTCAAAAGACCAACAGAAATTGGCACTACACAAAATGATTTTAAAAGATTATAATACATAGCTAGAATTTTTGACATTTTTGAATCTCTTTTTCTTACTTTTCTCATTTCTGAGACAAAAATACCTGCCACCCAAGGTTAAAGGAGAAGAGGTTTGTTTAGCTTAGCTTATAGAGGTTCATAATGGGCTGGCTCCAAGGCAGGGTGGATGACAGGGGGGCAACTGTTCGTGGTGGTGGAAGACAGCAAAAGCAACAAGAGCAGAAAGGGAGAGAAGCAAGCCTCTTTTCCTCTATTCTGTGTGCAGGCTGCCTGCTTGAGGCCTGGTGTAGCACTCACACCCGCAACCCCAGCAGTAGACAATACTTCACAAACTCTAGATCCAGCTGCCTCTGTAAAGCCTGCCCTCCATGTCTGCATGAGCCTTAGGGAGACCTCCAGACACAAATCATAACAATCTTTTTTTAAAAAAATGAATGCTAGAGAAGAATCCAAGAGATTTCATTATTACCAGATCTACAGTACTGGAAATATTAAACAGAACCACTGACAAATAATGATGATGAAAAAACCACTGGAGACTTAGGTCTACATAAATAGTTCTGGGATGTTATAAAAAATTATTATTTTTCTCTTTTAAATCTCTAAAAAGGTAATTGGTTGTGACAAACAAAAACAGTACTATATTGTGGGCTAGAAATAAATGTATGAAAAAATTATCATACAAGAAAGTAAAGCTTAGGTGAAAATGTGGTGCTGCAGTTTTTACAGTATTACAGAAAATGCTGTAACATTATTTGAAGGTAAAATGACAAAGGTGAAATCTTAGAGCAGTTTTCTTAATTAGAAGTAGGTGATGAGCTAGTAGCAAAACTACAGTAGAATCCTAAAATGTACAAAAAATAGAAGCACCTGATTGACAAAAATGAATAGCAAATTGGTAAGAGATTTCCTCTTTCCCTTCCTCCATCCCTTGTCAGTCTCTTGGTAAATTGTATTTGGGATATTCCTTCTTGAGCATTTGTCTCCAACTGTTAAATGTCAGCTTAAATTAGTCAGTTCCTCTGGCCAGCAAACTTTCTAAGTAAAATCTTTGAGATGATGCAACTTGAGCATAAAGGAAAGAATGATGGAGTATTTATGCATAGATTATTCATGTGAAAGTGTGATTACTTCACAAGAACCATGTCCCTGATCAATTCCTTAAGAGAACTTTGTGACTTACTTTGATGTAATATTGTTGCTGAGATAAACGTCTAAACCTACTGATAAATCTGCTGTCTGTCTCTCAGCCTGACATAGCTCAGCCACTCAAGACTTGGGCTTCTTGAAGATCTCTCTCTCTCTCTGTTTCTCTTTTCTGTTTCTTCCCTTCCTCCCTCTTTCTCCCCCTCCCTCCATCCTTCCTTTCCTCTCTGTCTCTTTCCCTCCCTCTTCCTTTTCCTCCCCTTCTCTCTCTTCTTTTTCTTCCTGTCCACTTTTCTCCCTCCCTCCCTCCCTCCCTCCCTTCTCTCTCCTCTTCTGCATTTCCTTTTTTGTGACAATGTCACACTATACAGTTCAGGCTGCCTTGAACTCACTTTGTTGCCTACGCTGGCTTTGCCATCATTATTGTATTATTAGTCAGCATAGTCCTTTGCTTGAGGTAGCAGAAAGTAAATTTTCTTTTCTCTATTTCTCAGATAAGTAAACTTCAGAATGGAAAAAAGTTACCAAAGAGGAATATTTCATAATGATAAGGAGTAATTTATTTTCAATATGCAATCCTGAGCTTATTTTCAATATGTAATTCTAAGTGTGTGTTTTTTTAAAAGAGGCCCTAAATATCTAAACACAAACCTCATGGAACTAAAAGAGAAAAAAATTCTGTAATTATTCTTGAACACTTTAGCACACTTTTCAGTAATCAATAAGATAAGTAGGCAGGCAAATATATGGAAGACTTGAACAGAACTGTTACCTTTCAGTAGCCTAATTGAGATGAATAAAACATTCCAGCCAACAACTCCATTTTGTATATTCACATCATGTACTTATGGAATGAACACTTTCCAAAATAGGTCTTAACTGGCCTTTTATAAAACAAGCCTTAACAAAGTTAAGAAAGTTAAAGTCATATAAAATATTTTTATCTGGCCATCATAGAATTAAGATAAAAATCAAAGAAGAATAACTCTCCTCAAATAGTTGGAAAAGAAAAATCAGATTTTTAAATAGTACTTAGTCAAAGTGAGAGTAAAAAATTCAAAGTTTTCCTAACAAATTTTTAATGGAATTAAATATAAAAATCTAGCGCAGTGAAAGCAGTACTCCAAGATTAATTTATATCACGAAATATATGAATATATTGAACATATTCTTAGGAGATTGCTCTTAAGTCAATAATCTAAGCTTTTTACTTTACTAAACTAGAAAAAGTATATGTTAAACCCAGAGCAATTAGAAGGAAATAAAAAGGTGTAATAGGAGAGTTTAATGAAATTGAAAACAGAAAAAGAGAAATATCAATGAAACCAATGCAGTAGTTATTTGAACAGATTTAAAAATTGATAAATCTCTAGCTAAATCAATCTAGGAAAAAAAGGTATAAATTGTCATTATTGGAGTGAAATTGGACATTGCTACATACTCTAGAAACATTAAAATTAAAGCAGTGAACTTTGTAAGATACCCAATTGGATGAATTTTAGTTTTTCAAAAATGCACACATTTGAGTAAAGTAGAAAGAAATGTGAAAAAATAGTGACAAATTTCTATGCTTATACTATTCTGAACTGCATAGTATTTACAGTTACCCTTATCAGCTTTAAAATTGAACTACCAAGGCCAGGGACAGGAGGGGTGTGTGTGAATGTGTGTGTGTGGGGGGTTGTTTACCCAGTACCACATGCTGTGCAGGTGCTCTAAGCCTAATTCTGGGTATGGTAGCACACCATAAGGGTATAATCCCAGTGCTAGGGAGACTGAAAAACAGGATAATGATGAGTCTGAGCTGCATAGTGAGATCCTGTACCAGATATATAAAAATTTAAAAAAATTTTTTGAATTACCATCCTTAACTTTATTATAAATTTAACCAGAATGGGAATATATAGTTTGCTTCCTAGAAACAAAACTCTTTTCTGTGTATTTGTAGACAGTTTTTACAATTCTGGCAATATTATTTATAAGTTTATTTATAAATTGTTGCCAGTTTGAAACTGGAAAATGTGTTAACTGTATTGCTTTGAATTGTAGGCATCATTAAGCAAGCTGATGGAGACACTAGGACAAGCAGAACCATATTTTGTGAAATGCATTCGCTCTAATGCTGAAAAGGTAAAAATGTTCTTTGACTGTTATCATTTAGCTTAGATTACTTCAAACCAAGATTTAAATCCATTTTTGAAGGACTGGAGAGGAAGAGAGCTATCTATAATTTTTTGTAAGGAAATAGTGTTGTATAAACATTTTTTATGGCTCCTCTTCAAACATCGACATTTACCTGTCTTACTGTGTTTGTGCCCACTTGACTTAGCATTTCTAGCATTTAAAAAGCAAATAACCCTCAAAATTTTAGAAATGAGTTTACTTCTGTGAAAAATTTCTTTTACTTGAAAAGTTAATTTGTCTTTTGGGAAATGTGCTATCCTTGCTTAATATTTTTCTTCTTTAGGGGTTCTTGTCCCTTTCTTCTTAGAGAAGACCCCATGGTTATTCTTGATTCCTTTGTCTTTTCTATGGCAATTCCTATAACTAAGAAACATAGACGACACGAAACATAAAAATAAGTTTTTTTTTTTGGTGAGGTACTACTGAGAACCAAACTCAGGACCTTGTGCTTGCCAGGCAGGTGCTGTGCTGCTGAGCTATATCCCCAGCTCCTAAAAACAAGTATTTCTTTACAAATAATCATGTAAATCTTTGTCACTTTTGTGTTCATTAAAGAAAAAGTAGTTCTAGCCTTAACAGCAAATTTAGTGGGAATTCTGTTCAACTTCTCACTTTTTACAGAAATAATCTGCAGTTCTTCTATTTAAAATTTTAGAGAAGTTACTTGATATCTTAGTCACTTTCTGCATTATTGAGACACAGTACCTGACACCACAGGAGGAAAGTTTTATTTCAGCTTTCAATTTGTAGATGTTTCAGTCCATAGTGAGCTGGCTCCAAGACAGGTTGGCATGGCCGAGAAGCAGAGAATGTGAAGAGTGGAGTCAAAGGCAACTAAAATCTTCCCAGGTCACACTCCTCAGGACTTGCCTACTCATACCACAACCTCCCTCTTTGAGGTTTCTTTTCTTTTTCTTTTTTCCATAATATTATTGAAAAACAAATAGCAATGAGACAGTTTCAAATCAAATTAGTAGTACAGATTCAGTAATTAATACATTGCATATTGTTTTTTTAGTGGTTATTGTACAAGATGCAGACATGATATTCTGTTTACAAATACTATTAGAGCAGATCCCTCTATGCATTGAATTAAGAGAATGTAGCTGTATATCCTAACTATTTTGAATCTACAGATACAAAATGGTCATTCATTTGTTCCCTTTTTTGGTATGGTTTTGTCATTTAAATATTATACATATGTGAATTCAGCAAAATATTCCATAATAGTCTAGTAGTCCAATAATAGTATTGGATTTTCCATATGTCTGGCAGTGTCAGAAGTTGTTGAGTCTTTTACAGTTCAGCATAATAATATGGCTTTACTTCTTATACTTTGTTTTTATACTTTTCTTCTGGATGGTTAAGACCAAGATAAAGCAAGACCTATGTAACAAGAATTGTAGCTTTTGTATCTGATTAAAGTCCCTCCCTCTTATAAGCAAGCCAGTAGTAAAGCCCCATAATCACTTTCCTCAACTCCTAGACTATTAGCTTGAAGCTTTTGGGGGACATCAAGATATAAACCGTAACTTGTGATTATTGTGTGGTTTAAACATTTTAATTTGTGCTTTGTGTACTATAAGCATGTACTAATAAAGTTAAAATGAAAAACTTTTAATACATGTAATAAAAAACTGTAATTATAGGAATAACTATAATTAACTGTTTGGTGGCCATATATGTTAGTAGCTGTAAAGTGCCTAGTTCTGCCTGTACTAAGTAGTTAGTAAATGTTAGCTATTCTCTTCTAGTGACAAACTAAGATGTTTAAATAGAACTTTGAGGGGCCAGCCAAATAGCTGAATGGATTAAAGCACCTACAAGCAGGGATAGAGTCCCAGGGTTCGATCACTGGGCCTCCCATGCCGCCCCTGCCCCCGGGCATCCTGACACCGCAGTTGAGACTGCATAGTGGTACACACCTGTAATCCCAGCACTTGGGAGGCTGTAAACAGGCGGATCACTGCAAGTCCAATCTAGTAGTGAGACCCTGAACACCCTGTAGACCCTTCCCTAAAAACAAAAAAGAAAAAATATAGAACTTTGAGTTTCAATTACTGAGGTCTTGCTATACATAGAGTTCAACTAAGGAAGTAGTTCAGGGATATAGAAGTATCAAATATTAACTATTATTATCTGACATTATTTGCTTATTTTTTCATTTTATTTTCCATGATAGCTAGTGTATTCCATCTAGCTGTAAGAGAAAGTGCTTGGGATTGCCTTAGAGGGTGATTGAAAATACTATTTAAGAAACAGAAAAATATCAGAGGCTCCAACTATATCTTGTTTTGAGTATCTAAAAACATGCATAATGAGATATCTTGGAGTGATAGGGTGTTAAGATTGGTGTTGACTGGCTACTTCCCCATTAGTCTTTCCTTGTCAGTACCTATAGTAAACAAATTAATTCTGAGAGACTACAAGATTTTTCTTTTAGTGCTTCCTGCCACTATGATTATTAAAATAAAAAAGAAAAAGTATTAGGGAAATAAGGTTCTTTACCTTATGTTGGAAAAAGCATCTTTAAGCTCTCATTTAACCATTTAACTGACAGATAGATGATTTCTCATACTATTATAAAGTCAAAAGAGGGAAGGGAGGGAATGTGAAGGATAAAGATGTTTGCCTTGCTCTCTGCCAATCCACCCCAGCCTGTCCTGCCCTGCAACTCCCCAGAGCCTCTGCCCCCAAGCTTGCTGAGTGAATGAGAAGTTTTGTGACTCTTCCGGACCCTGATCCAGCCCAGCATGGCCCAGTGAGTGTGTGGGAGAGCTTTGGCACTCCCCGGGCTCCGTGGGCCAGGGACACTTCAGAGGGGAACAACAGCCTCACAGTTGTGCCAGAAGGGTTACAGCAGAAAGGAACTGAACACAGCAGCTAGATCCAGGCCAGGCATAACTGGATAATCTCAAACTTAATAGATTGTCACCTGAATCTCTTTATGAGCTAACATTGTAACTGCACCAAAGCTCTACACCAAAGGTCAGAGGTCAGTGCTATCCAAAACGACAAAGACCAGAACAATGCAATCATAGGCCTCGAGCCCACCAATAATAAGTGCAGAGGACACTAGCTCAGCTGAAATGAATGAATTAACAGAGACAACAGCAGAAAGGTATAGAGGAACTCAGACCACAATTAATGCCTGAAATAAAAGAAGAAATTTTTGAGTACATAGTATCTGAAGTCATGAATCAAATCCAGAAATGTATGGGGGAAACCTAATGCCCACCCAGAACAAATGCAAAGAACACTATTCCAGCTGAAACATATGAATTAACAGCATCACAAGCAGAGAAACAATAGCGGAAAGATAAAGAAGAACTCAGAGGAGAAATAATTTCTGAAATAAAAAAAAAATCTTTGAAATCATAGCATCTGAAGTAGAGAATCAGTTACGGAAATATATGGAAGAAACCCAATTTGGAAAAAACTCTGCAGTAAAAGAATTAATAGCTACCTCTAAAGAAGACATTGATTAAAAAAAAATAGAGGAGATTAGAAATATGATGGGTTCCTTGAATGAGCAATACAGGAAAGAAATAGATTGCATGAAGCAGAGTCAGAGAGATATAGAAGAACTTAAGACATCAATCACAGGTCTACCAAAATGTCTGAGTGAAAGTGAAGACAGAGTTTCAGATCTTGAAGACACTGGTGCAGCTAGTGAAAAGGTGAGAGGATCTCTTAAAAACAACGAGGATGCAGGAAAAAATAATCCATCACGTACAAGATGATGCCAAGATGAACAATGTGAGATTAATAGGCATCAATGAGAAAGAAGAAGTGAATAAAAATTATATAACAAGAATATGGGCAGAAGTAATAGCAGAAAACTTCCCAAATATGGGGCAACTCTCTGACATTCAGGTAACCGAAGCATACAGAATGCCAAATAACTTCAACCCAACTAAAAACACACCAAGACATATAATAGTCAAGATCCCAGAAATACAGCACAAGAATAATATACTGAAATCTGCTAAAGAAAAGAAGCAGATCACATTCAAAGGAAAACCCATCAGAATTTCAGCTGACTTCTCTTCACAAACCATGAAGGCAGGGAGAGCATGGAGCAGAGTTCTTCAAATTCTCTATGAAAACAAATTCCAGCCCAGACTACTATGCCCTGCAAAACTCTCTTTCAAGTTTGATGGAGAAGTGAAATACTTCCATGACAAAGAACAAGTAAAGAATTTCATGATGACAAAGCCATCCATGCACAAGCTACTGAAAGGTGTTCTAGAGAGGGACCGCAATGACCAAACTCCTCAAATGAGAACAGAAGGAAACCGACAAATAGGGCAAAATATTAAAACACAGGACAAAAAGGAGTAAACAAGAGCAGGTAAATAACATGACAATCATAAGTCAACATACTTCAATTAGAACCATCAATGTAAATGGACTCAGTTCACCAATTAAGAGAAATAGACTGGCACAGTGGATTAGGAAACAAAACCCAACAATGTGCTGTATACAAGAAACACACTTAACTCAAAAAGACAGTTATAGGCTGAAAGTCAAAGGATGGAAAACAATTCTGCATGTCCCAACACCTTAGAGAAAAGGAGGAGTAGCAATCCTGTTCTCAGACAGTCTCAACTTCAAACCAAGAATAATCAAACGAAATAAAGAAGGCCACTATATATTGGTTAAGCGAAAAATTCAAGAGGAAGAGGTAACACTAATAAATATCTATGCATCAACCACAGGAGCACCCAACTATATAAGACACATCTTAATGGACATGAAAAATCTAGTATCCAATACCACAATCTTAACAGGAGACTTTAATACCCCCTTATCTCAAAAAGATAGGTCAACCAGACAAAAAATTAGCAACGCGGTAGCAGATCTGAACCAGAGCTTGGAACAAATGGACCTGGTGGACATATACAGAGAGTTCCACCCAACCATAGCTGAATACACATTTTTTTTCAGCTGCACATGGGTCATTTTCCAAAATAGACCACATACAAGTCCAGAGGTTATGTGTAAGTATATGCAAGAAAACAGAAATTATCCCATGCATATTATCTGACCACAGTGAAACTGTGGAATGAAACTCGAACTAAATGACAAAAGAAGCCAGAAAAAGCCACTAAATTCATGGAAATTAAACAACACTCTACTCAACAATCAATGGGTCACAGAAGAAATTCAGCAATATCTGCAATTCAATGAAAATTCAAGCACAACTTACCAGAATTTATGGGATGCAATGAAAGGAGTTCTTAGAGGGAAAATCATAGCTATGAACTCACACATTAGGAAAACAGAATGGGAAGAAATAAACACCCTAATGTTACAAGTCTGACATCTAGCAAAGGAAGAGCAAACCAAACCCAGAGCACAAAGACGGGAAGAAATCATAAATATTAGAGCAGAAATTAATTCAGCTGAGATGAAGAAAACAAAGAATCAACAAATCAAAAAGCTGGTTCTTTGAAAGACTAAACAAAATTGATAAGCCCTTAGCTAACCTTATCAAAAAGATGAAAGAAAAAATTCAAGTACATGCAATAAGGAATGAAAAGGGTGAAAGCACCACACACCCAATGGAAATTCAGATTATCAATAGCTACTTCAAGAATCTTAACGCTCACAGAACAGAAGAAATGGACAGATTCTTTGAAATTACCAAAACTGAACCTAGAGGATATAACAACTCTCAATAAGCCAGTAACAACCAACGATATACAAAATGTAATAAAAAGCCTGCTGACAAACAGAAGTCCAGGTCCTGATGGATTCACAGCTGAATTCTAAAAGAAATTTATAGACGATATAATCCATACACTCCTCAAACTCTTCAATGAAATTGAAATGGAAGCAGTCCTCCTGAAATCATTTCTGGAGGCCAGTATTATACTGATTCTAAAACCATGGAAAGACACAACCAAAAAAGAGAACTACACGCCAATCTCCCTCATGAACATACATGCAAAAATCCTCAATATCCTAGCAAATAGAATACGGCAGATTTGCAAGGATGGTTCAATATTCGAAAATCTATAAACGTAATATACTATATTAATAGACTGAAATCTTAAGAAACCATATGATCATGTCAATTGATGCAGAAAAAGTTTTTGACAAGGTCCAACACTTATTCATGTTCAAAATCCTTCAGAAAATTGGAATAGAAGGCATCCACCTCAATTTGATAAAAGCCATCTATAACAACCCAACAGCTAATATAATTCTAAACAGGAAAAACTGAAATCTTTTACTCTTAGATCTAGTACAAGACAAGGATGTCCTCTATCACCCCTCCTATTCAATATAGTTTTGCAATCATTAGCTACAGGCATTAGACAAGAGGGAGAAATAAAAGGAATAAGAATAGGTAAAGGAGAAGTTAACTTACCACTATTTGCAGATGACATGATCCTTTACTTGGAAGATCTATAAAACTCCACCAAGAAACTACTAGAATTCATATACAAATTCAGTAGCATAGAAGGATACAAAGTCAGTACTCAAAAGTCAGTAGCATTCCTCTACACAGATAACATACACACTGAGCGGGAAACTATAGAAACAATACCTTTTACAATAGCACCATGGAAAATGAAATACCTTGGAATTCACTTAACCAAGGAAGTCAAAGATTTTTTCACAGAAAATTACCCTAAGAAAAAAGATCATAGAGGATTTCAGAAAATGGAAAGATATTCCCTGCTCCTAGATAGGAAGAACCAACATCATGAAGATGGCCATACTCCCAAAATTGTACAGATTTAATGCAGTCCCTATCAAACTGCCACCAACATACCTCCCAGACCTAGAGAAATTCTTCCTAAAATTTATTTGCAACCACAAATGACTTAGAATAGCAAAAGCAATCCTAGCCAACAAAGACAAGGCAGGAGGCATCACAATTCCTGACTTGAAATAATACTACAAAGCAACTGTGATAAAATGAACATGGTCTTGGCAACGAAATAGACCTGA
>PVKA01054288.1:0-10834 GCA_004027165.1 Ctenomys sociabilis
TTCTTCTTCTTCTTCTTCTTCTTCTTCTTCTTCTTCTTCTTCTTCTTCTTCTTCTTCTTCTTCTTCTTCTTCTTCTTCTTCTTCTTCTTCTTCTTCTTTCCTCTTCTTCCTCCTCCTCCTCCACCTCTTCCTCCTGATTCTCCTTCTTCTTCTGTTTGCTTTCATCAATGGCTTTGCCATCATTAAAGTTGATTACCAGGAAGGAGAATATAGACCGCACACCAGATTCATTTTGTTATAAACTTCGCTGAATTTCAGCTCCAAGTTTTTGTTTGTTTGTTTTGTTTTTTTTTTCAGGTGAGCCTTAAATTCACACAGAACCCAGTTAAGCAATGGCAACTCCCAACATTAACGTGAAACCACTGCCCCAAACTGGACCCCTAGCCCTCTTGCCTGGTGACACTTGTCTTCACTACTAGGCTGCATATACTGGTTTCTTTCAGCAGTTATTTAAAAACCACTACTTTTGTTCAATCCCCAGTATTGCAAAATAAAAGTTAATAAATAAAAAATAAAACTCACTTTTTCAAATTTCCAGTCCTACTTAATCTACTTTTCTTACCATTTCCTTGCCCATCCCCTGCTGCTAATTGGCACATAATCCAGTGTCCTTCTTTCTCGCCCCCGACTCCTCTCTTTCTTTCTTCTTTCTCTTTCTCCCTTTCCTTTTGATGGTACTGGGTATTGAACCTAGAGCCTTCACACTGAACTAATACCCAGTTCTTTTTTCATTTTGTATTTTTAGACAAGGTCCTGTTAGGTCACTAAATTGCCCAGGCTGTGCTCAACCTTGTGATCTTTCTGCCTCAGCCTCGCAGAGTGTTGAGGTTACAGGCAGGCAGCAGCATTCTAATGTCATTTCTTTCTAGAAGATCAAGTTTTTTTTGTCATTACTTTTTGTATTCGCCAAGGCAATACCACTTACAATATCTGATAACTTGCTTTGTCTCCCTCCTCTTTTTAGCAAGTCTGCCAGTTTCTGCTTTTCTTTTTTTTTAAATATGGTTTTAGACAGGTTCTCACCATGTAACTCAGACTACTGTTGAACTCACCATATAGCCTAAGCTGGCTTCAAACTTGTAATAATCCTCCCGTCTCTGCCTCCCCACTGCTGGGATCACCAGGATAGTTTCTAGTTAGTGTGTCCAGGGGTGGGGGGCTGGCGTGATGTGTGGTGCTGGGGATTGAACCCTGGTACCTGTGCTTGCCTAAGCAGGTGCTTAGTCCACTGAGCTAACTCGCCAGCCCTAGTTTCTGGTTTTTAACTGGACACTTATACTTAATAGATATTTATATTTAATTCCACCCTATTGATGTTTGTTTTTCTTCTCTCTTCTTTTCCTTTCCTTTTTTTGGTACCAGGATTGAACACAGGCCCTGTTACTTGCTAGGCAGGCACTTGTGCCACTGAGCTATCTCCTGGCCAGCTGTTTATGTTTTGTTTCACCAGCCCTTTGTTCCTCTTTTCTTTTTATGCCTTCTTTCACATTAACTATCCCCTGGGGTGTGCTGAGACTGATTGAGATCTGGGAGTGGTGGCACATGCCTGTGATCCCAGCACTTTGGAGGCTGTAAACAGGAGGATCACTACAAATAAGCTGTGCAGCGAGACCCTGTATACCTTGCACTCCATATCCTAAATACAAAACAAAAACATTAACTCACGCCCTTGCTCTCGCCAGGCAAGTGCTCAAGTGCTTATTCTACTGAGCTATCTCCCCAGCCCTCATAACCTTTGTTTTATTAGTGACTGCTTTAGGGTTTTAGTTACCATTTATTTATTTGTTTGTTTGTTTGTTTGTTTATTTGTTTATTTATTTATTTATTTTGTGAAACCAGGGATTGAACTCAGGCCCTTGAGCTTGCCAGGGAAGTGCTTATTCCCCTGAGCCATCTACCCGGCCCCTCTACCTATTTAATTTACCAAGTCTACCTCTTAAATTATATGATGCCCCTTACTACAGAGTAGTGATCTTCTTCACTGTGGAAATGTCTTTGGATTCCACACGCGTGGTTCTCTGGTCCCTCTTCTCCACTCACTTCCAGTTTCTGGCACGGTCCCTCGAGAACTTAGCCTTTTGTTGGCTGCTAGAGGCAGCTTGGAGGAATGAGTGTAGCTGGGTTTTAAGTTCCCACTCTGCCACCTGCTGGTAGGCTGGTTTCCTTGCTTCTAAGATGCCAGACGAGTCATTGAGGTACAAACATTATCTTTTGCTTGTATTCGTGGGCAGACTTTTTAAGCCCACGTGAGCTCAAACTCTGTCTTCTAAGTCCCTTTGCACAGGGCCATTCTCCTGAAAACACAAAACAGTCACCTTTTCACTTCACAGCTGCTCCTAAGCCTCCCTCTCCTGCTTGTCCTGTTCCATGGCTCTTCTAACTTCCTGATTGGTGGGGACAAGTGACTTCAGTTCCTGGGCAGAAGCTCTGGAGAGCTGTCCAGGGCCCCTGCCATGCATCACTGTGAGTCCCAAGTGAAGAGTTCTGGCCGGCGCACCCTTCCTGGGCTCCATTCTTTTGCATTCGTGCCTGGCCTACCTCGAGCAGCTGAAGCAGCTAGAACTCCGTAGCTCCCAGATCCCTGTTGAGGTCATCACATGATGTGCAAATAGGAGCAAACTGTATCATTACAGGAAGTCCACAGTGGGTGTTAGTCATATGCTGAAAACCTAGAGAAAGTTCACTTGGCCTGAAAAGCCCACGGGAGCTAGAGTCAGGAGAAGACTCCCTGACTGTCAGAACCACTGCTGCCTTGAACTCTGAGACATAAGGATTCTGCAAGGAGGAAGTGGAGGGTGGGCTGAAAGGCCTGCTGGAAGCACCATCACACGGGCCGCCTGTCTGCGTGGGTGGGCCTCTGGCTTGGGGCTCCACCTTAGTGTGAGGAGGATCTGGTGTCTGGGGTCTCCTGAAATTGGTGCGTCAAGAAGAGCTGTGGGTGCAGCCCAGAGGGAAAGCCCTTCCAAGGCAGCAGCCACCACACTCAGCAGCAAAGGCCCCAGCTGTGCACTGGCTCGGGGTCCCCTGCCTGGGCCTGGGCTCTCAGAACAGGCCGCTCCTAGCACAGAGCCCCGGCCCAATTTCCATCAGTTGGCTGCCGCCTGGTAGGCCCTTCCCCTGCATAATCTGGCTCCATAACCCCGTTTGGCTTTCTACCTTGCTTCCAAACATCCTTTTGCTTCTAAAGCTCTGTTTCTACTGTCTCTTGGATGCTTTTAACCACTCTCCAGCCCATGCGCACCACCACCCAGCTCCTTCAGCTTGGCTGTGTACATAGCAGTGAGATACCTGACAGTTCCTGCTGATAAATTCCTTCTATGCCATCATCAAAATAAAACCTTTCATTCCTTTCAAATGGTCCCTTCTGCCTTATGCATACCACTTCTGGTCCTGGCTTGACTCAGTTTTTTCTTTTAGTCTTTGCTCCAAGTTACAGCAGGAAAGACTCACCCAAGACCATGTTGCCCACGGTCACTAGAGCCAGACACTCTGAAGGCTGCCCCAAGTTTTCCATTTTCACTGTCCAGTGCCTTTCAGTCCCAAGAGCTCCTTGGCCCTCGGTTGGGAGAGTTCCCACATACTGTAGATCGAGCCACTGAGAAAACACATGCATACTGCTGTGGCTTGTGCCTAGATGTCTCCCAAAAGCCTCATGCAGGCAGAGGTGGGCTTTTTCAGAGGGGGCTGGATCTCGTGTGTGTTGCTGGGATTGATTCCTGGTGCAGTACTAAGCTCCAGGGCATCAGGATTAAGGCTGTGACTGCTATCCACCCTAAGAAGCCTGGAGAAGATAAAAGGAGCACAAAGACGCTGTTGAGGTCCCTTGTTGCTTCTGTTACCTTCCGCCTTCCATGAATGGCTGCCCTCTGCCATGTGCCACCTTGCCTTGGAACCAGCCTGTTATGGTCTGAAACCTCTGTGAATTATAAGCCAAATAAACCCTTCTTCCTTTGACTTTTTTTGGGGGGGGGGGTACAGGGAATTGAACTCATGACCTTGAGCTTGCCAGGCAGGTGCTGTGCTACTTGAACTATTTTCCTGATTTCTCCTTTAAGTTCAGCTGTTGGGTATTTTGTCTCAGCAGCAAGAAAAGTGATGAAGACACACACCTTGCTGCTAGGCCTGACTAAAGTCACATTCAGCTAGTCCCAGGGGTACAGGCAGTAAGCATATCATGCCAGGTGTCAGTAGTCTGCAGCTGGACAGCTTCCCACACATGCTCTTCTTGGGGGTACACACTCCCCAGCAGGTTAGGGTAAGGTACCAGAACCCAGCACCTGTCAGATTTCTTTTCAGCTCAGCTTCCTGATACTGCATAGACACCAGTGCTCAAACTACCATGATAAGAGGTGAAGAGCTTGGTGGTATTAGCAAAACCCTGCCCATGCCAGGTACCAGGACCTGGTACCTTCAATGTGCTACTTCTCAGTTGCTTCCAAAAGGTAAGAAAGCTTGCTTTCTCTTCCTCTCTTGGAACATCTCTTATTTATGAATTGCCTTTTTTCAACCAAAGACCCAGTTCCATGCTAATATTGTAGGATCATGTTGTTGATAGGTTTTGCAGAAATGAGTAGACTTTGAAAAAAAAAAAAAAGAAATGAATAGACTTTGTCTCAGATTCTCTTCTCTCATTGCTGGGACAAATACTCAACACCCAAAATGAAGGAAGGAAAGGTTTTTTCAGCTCACTGAAAGGAGCTGGAGGTTTGAGTCCATACTCAGCTTGCTCCAAGGCAGAGTGGCACAGAGCAGAGGGCAGCAGTTCCTGACAGTGGCGAAGAGCAAGAGGAGCCAACGGAGGAGCAGCAGCAATAGTGGAAGCAGAGAGGCTGTCTCTCTTATGTTACATTCAGGCTCTCTACCTCAGGATGGGTGTGGCACTCACACCCATAATCTCAGCAGTAGTAAGACCCATAATCCCAGTAGATCAGAAGTTAATTTCCAACTCTAGAAGTCCCTGTCTCATGACTGCATGAAGCTTTGGGGGAACAACTAGAAAGAAACCATGACGGATTTCATTGGTTTCTTTTTATTTTCACCATTAAATCTTGTTTGTCTGTCTGGTACTAGGGATCAAACTCCAGGCAGGTGTTTGTGTCTCTGAGCTATCTCCCCAGCCCCTCATCATTAAATTTTTTTAATAAACAAATACCATATGTTTGTGCAAATCAATTAGCAACAATGAATTTAAAAGTTAACAATATAAATCCTGCCCCATAGGATTGTTTTTAAGACACAGTTAAGATAATGATTAAGGATGCTTAGCATTTGTTAAGTGCTTAGTTTTTTTTTTTTTTTAAGAGAATAAAAAGTAGAAATGATATACAATTTCATTAAACAAGATAGGAATTCAATAGTGGTTATCATTAAACAAGATAGGAATTCAATAGTGATTATCATATGGCATCTTTTTTTTTTTTTTTTTTTTTTGCGGAACCGGGGATTGAACTCAGGCCCTTGTGCTTGCCAGGGAAGCACTTACTTCACTGAGCCATCTCCCCAGCCCCTAATAATGCATATTGTTGACTTCATATTAATTGTTCAGATTATCAGGTATGCAAAACTCATCAGAAAAATTAAAAAAAAAAGACAATTTAAGCATTAAATGTTCCTTTCAATAGTTCCCAGGAAATGGTGGGTCCGTGTCTGCAAGTGACAGAAGGACTCTGTCCAGGCCTGGGATTTCCATCCACGCATGGACCCATGCATGCCTTCTCATTCTGCAGTGGTCTTGTTCAGCTGGCATTTTATTGGGTGTAACTAGATTCACCTAATGTATCAGTTTGGGCCCTGGCAGTTCCGAGACAGCATATTTAAGTTAGGATAACAGGAGGGGACTTTGCTTACAAATATATGTGTAAGGTATAGTGGACCCCAGGAAAAAGGATACTGAAAGATGCCAAGGCTGGAAGCAGGAAACAGTCACAATTCTTAGGCTGAAGGGATGAGATGCCAGAGAACCCAGCAAGAGCCAAACAAGCCCTCCATGCTTTTCATATCTTTGTGTACTCTGGTGTCCCACTGAGTCCTCCTGGCAGAACCCAACTTGATAACCCAGAGGGCATGGAGTCTGCTGGTGCTCTCTGAGTGGGTTGGGGTTCCAGGGCACGAGGAGGGTGGAGAAGGAAACCGAAGGTCTGGCACATACAGAGCCTAGGGCTGAAGCCAAGCCCATTCCTGGATGTGGTTTTAGATGCTATTCCAACAATGCCGCACTCACATACGGTGACATCTCTGAGCAAGGCTATAGGCAGTGCCCTCCTGAATTGACTTGGTGAGGCAGTGATCCAGAAAGCTTTCTTGGGACTGGTGGTAAGATCAGTGGTACAGTCTGCTCAGGTTACGTGTGGTCCAGAGTTCAGTCCCTAGGGCATGTGCAAACCCATGTGCACCCACACACGCACGTGCATGCTTAGATTTCTCCATCCTCAGCTCACCTGCATCTGATATTGTGTGCCACTCAGTTATCATGGAGCAAGGGTCTTGTCAAAAGGAGAATAAGCAACCTGAGTGGGAAGGGGTTGGAAAGGAGGAGCAGGCGGCCTGCTACACGGGAGAGGCAGAAGTGGAGAAAGGACTATGAAACTCCATGGACTGAGAACCCCCAGGCCCCAGGACATTTGGGGTTAGTGGCTGGCTGGTCCCATTTTCTGCTTCAGCGTGATGCCTGACTGTGACCTTGCTGGGCTTGCCTTCTGTGGAGAGTCCAGGAGCTTAGAGATTAGAGCTTGCTGCTCACGTGGCTGCAGGAAGCTGTGGGTACTTGGAAGCAGCAAAGGCAGTGACCGGAGGTCCAGGTAAGAGGCAGCACATGGTGACAGTCTAGAGGCCAGGCTGCTGGAGGTTGTATTCAATCCTGCTTCTCTCAGCCTCTGTGAAATTTATATAGCTTCTATCTTTCTTAAAGGAGTCAGAGTTAGTATTTGCCAAGTTTTTAGAAAGAGCCTGGCACATAAAAGAACTATATAAGTGTTGGTTAAGTCAAACTTGAATTGCGGCACTTGCTGGGTTTCCCCGGTGCCTGCTCCAAGGGATTCTTGAGGTTGGTGGTGTTTTCCTCCTTCTCAGTGCCCCACTGGACTGACTGCTCAACGCTATGGGCTTGTTTTTAGGGAGGGACGGCCAACTCACCTCTCAGGAGCACAGGCCCTTCTGAATATAGCTGACAGGAAAGGTGTCATCCCTGACCCGCCCACCCACCAGTCACATCCTGGGTAGGACACTGTCAAGGGAAGGTGATTGCTGGCCCAGGCGGAGTAGGGCCACTGTGACCTGCAGCACCTTGGCGGGTTTAGATCTGCCCTCCCAGGCAGTGCTGGAAAGACGCTAAGCTTCTCTCAGATGAAGACTTGTCTTCATTGACTAAATCCAAATGCGCCTTCCAGATTCTGTGATTCATACAAATGGGATGCGGTGGTGCTTGTGTTTTAACTTTGGGTTCTCACCAGGAGGAATCTACAGCCTTTCATCAAGACAAGAAGTTTCTGTGCGAGGCACGCCAGACTCTTCCGGAAGATCCTGTTGGGCCTCTTGTGTTTGGGTGAGATAATGAGGCTCTGTGGAAGTGAGAGGCACGGTCACCTCAGGAATGTCACCTGTGTCACAATGATTAGTAGGTGGAAAGCAATCTTAGTCACAAAGCGACCCAGAGGCTGTTTGATTGACAGATCCTAACTCCTTGCAGGCAAGCTGTAATTTATTGAATTGTACCTGCAGGAACAAGTAAGATTTGATCGTAAAATAGTTTTCAAAACTGCATCATTTGACAGACTTAAAATATTTCAGAGGAGATGGGCTTGTCTCTGTTTTTAGTGTCTTGATTTCATGCCGAGTGCAATATCCTGTAGTCTTTATGAGAGAAGCCTACAGTATACATTATGTATTTGCTGGTTTACAAGTACAGTCACTGATATAAAATATTTTTAAAAGACAACAAATCTCTGTTTAAAATAAACTGTCAGTGATTTTTTTTTTTTTTTTTTTTTTTTTTTTTTTTTTTTTTTTTTTTTTTTTTTTTTTTTTTTTTTTTTTTGTCTTTTTGAGACAGGATCTCACTGGCTGGCCTTAAGCTCACTTTGCAGCTCAGGCTAGTCTGGAACTCACAATAATCCTTCTGCCTCAGCCTCCCGAGTGCTGGGATTACAGGCCTGCGCCACCACACCTGGCTTGTATTTTTTAATATATAGGGTTTTGATGTCAATGTTAGAAGCAGCTGGGATGATGAGAACAAAAATTATATTTTGGGGTGGCTCAGGGACACATGGCTGTACTTCCTAGTGGTAGCTTTGTTTGCATGGTTTTTGCTGCTGTGCTGGTGGGGAGGACTCCACCCAGGGCACCCCAGCCCTGCATTTGCATGGCTTTGCCCAAGTGCAAAGTTTGGCCTTCTAGCATTTTAACAAGACTGGAGTGATAAAGTTCCAAGAAGAAATGAATGGCTTCTTTGTTTGATTTTTTGAGACAGGGTCTCACTATGCAGCTCAGACTGGCCTGGAGCTCACTTTGTAGCCCGGGGATGGTCTTGAACTCATGACAATCCTCCTGCCTCAGCCTCCTGAGTGCTGGGATTACAGGTATGCGCCAGCACGCCTGGTTTACTTTGGAAGAGTCTCATGGTAGCTGCACATGGAATCTAATCCAAAGGATGGAGAGAGGGTGTCGGATAACAGTGAGGTGTCACCAGGGCTAGAGACCAGTGGCGATCTTCAGAGTACATTGGAGTGGCCTGGAGTCCAAGAAGAGAGCAGTTAGACCTCTGTTTGGGGTCTCAGGGGTTTCTTGCCCAAAGTCGCAGGTGCAGGCCCTGCATTGGCGCCCGAGGCCCTGCCTCACTGATCCTCTGCACCTCTTTCTCTTAGCATACACTGCCTACTTTCTGGCGGCCTGCATCCTGGATTTCCAGCGGGCACTGGCCTTGTTCGTCATCACCTGCTTTGTGATCTTTGTCCTGGCTTACCACTTTCTGAAAAAGTTCTTCAGTAAAAAAGTTACCAGATGTCTGGAGCCCTGGAAAAACTCTCGCTTGCGCATTTGGATGAAATGGTAAGAAAAGAGCCTCAGTATCCCTGGCCCCACGACTTATCCCAAAGCCCAGTCTGCTTGTACTTTTTCTCCCCTGCCAGCTCTGTAAGGGTCTCAGGCCCTCACTCAGCCTGTGAAAACAGAAGGGCAGAAGGTGAATAGCAAGCAACCCTTTGTTCTTCGCGCTAGCCCTGGGTCTCAACATTGCTAGGGTTCAAGACAGGCACGGTTTGGGAGAAGAGTGTCAGCCTGTTTAATGTCTAGTCTCTGTCAGAAATGAGAAAAACCAGGCTGCTTTCCAGGGAAGTAATCAGAGACAAGAGTCCTGTTAATTCGGTGGCCATCTGGGTCTGCCTTAGATCCCTGATACTTTGATGCCTTTCCTAGTCCTCCAGAGTTCCTCCCCCCACGGATGACTGGAGGTTTAAGAAGCTGACCATTCAGTACTCACCAACACTGGGTATCAAGCAGCTTACCTAACTATGTCATGCGCATGTTCTTTAGCACGGGCTGGGGTGAGAGAGTAGCTCTTGGATTTTCATCTCATTCCTCTTTCAGCCCACTATCCAGGGGCACACAGATAATAGGTGTTAGGTAGTTTGCGACAGGTTAAGCTGGAGAAATGGCAGCACCTACATTTTGGGTCATTAATTTATATATGAGATGCCGAGGAGAGAGAAAGCCACGCTGCCTTTACTTGTTAATAAGCCAGATTTTCTTCACTTCAAGGAAAATAGGTTATAGCGAGAAGAGCCTGCATTTACAGTCACAACCTGTGAGTGTCCTTCATTGCTCTGTTCCAAGAGGTGTCCTGACTGAACAGAGTGCGTTTTTGTTTTACTTTCATCCCTGATCTCCCTCGTGATTTTTTTCCCTTGGACTTGAAGGACTGAAACATTCAGATGAAGACAGCAGTCTGCCTATTACTCAAATGTATTTGGTGCCTGAAAAGACCATGAAGGCATTGGTAATTGTTCTGTAGCTAAGCGTTTTCTTTAGCTAAGCGCCCTTGGAATGGCGAGAGATTGGGAGGAGATTCATGGAGCCAACCCTCACTTTTCCTCCTATGGTTTCTAGGACTTTGATCACTTGTGGGAGCAAGCTTTCAGGATGAGGCTTTCTATTTTATTGATACAAAAACTTAAGGAGAGAGTCATGTGATTTGTGGCTTCAAATTAGAACTTTAATTTCATTCTGTGAGTTGAGTAGAAGAGTTGGAGGGAGAAAAATGAAGGGAGGGAAGGAGCCTTTAAATGAATGGCTCTTGAGACAGAGTCCTCTGTCTGATTGGCAGCAGATGATCGAGTTCTGTCACTTGTCTTTGGAGGGGACTTCTGTATCTAGAGGCAATTATTTGTCACTCATTCACTCACTGAGCCGTGACATGATCTTCGTGCTCCTTTTTCAGGGTGCTTGCAGGGGTCTCTCTGGTCGGCCTTATTCTGTGGCTGGCTCTGGATACGGCCCAAAGGCCAGAGCAGCTGATATCCTTTGCAGGAATCTGCATGTTTCTCCTCATCCTCTTTGCAGGCTCCAAACACCACAGTGCAGTGAGTTGTGGGTATCTGGGTTGGGCAGAACAAGGGTCAAGTGCTAACTGCACAGTGTGTCTCTGTCTCTGTCTCTCTGTCTCTGTCTCTCTCCCCTCTCAGTGCCCCCCCCCCCAGGTGGGGCCAGCACAACAGGCTGGAGATGAAACCTCCGACCCCTGTGTCTGCCTAAGCATTTCCCTTTTGTGGTCCTTTTGACATTGGGGAAAAGCTAGAAGTCACATGGGAACAGATTTGTGAATAAGGTGGGTGAGGACACATTT
>PVKA01054289.1:0-10799 GCA_004027165.1 Ctenomys sociabilis
CCTTCCAGTATTGCTTCAAGGGTCCTTAGGTTTCTCTGTTCTTCTGTGGTTTCTTCAAAATGAGTGGGTGGTGTCTTCTGTTTCCTCAGTTGCATCAGGGACTTCAACGGGAGACAGGGGAATGGCCAGGCTTGAACCATCACCTTGAGGACTTCATTATGATTCCCCATGAATGCGCCCATGAATAAATCTTGGAAGAGTGTGGAGGGCAGGTCCTGCAGAGCAGTGCTGGTTATGGTCTCACTCTTTAGCAGGCTCTGGGTGGCCAGCTCATGCAGAGGTGGGGGAATTTTCATACTCATCTTGAGATATCTGCAAGGGGAAGGACACTAGAAGATACTTCAAGGAGAAGGCACTTGTTCATGACAAGCTCAGGAATCCCCTCTATCCCAGAAAGAGCAACTTAGGGCCAATTCCTTGGGATGACTGTGGTGAAGCCTTCAATTGACCCTAATTTGTCAGACCTGAGTGGCTAAAAAGCCACATCTCTGTCCTTGTTTGCACCAGGACCCCACTATCCTCTTCAAGACACTTTTCTATTGAATTCCAGTCCCTCTGGCATGTGGCTTTGGAGTGCTGTGAAACCTCAGCCCCTTCTTTTTAGGGAAGCTTCTGGTCATTGTGCCAATTTTCTAGAATAGCAGCGGAAGTGTCTTGTGTCTCCACCACTTTACTATCATCATACCAACCAGGAGGCCCTTTGGAGATATTAGGGAGACCCTGTGAAACAGATGCTGTTATTTTCACTGTAAGAAGTTTAATAAGCTCTTAGAAATCTATATGTCACTGCTATACAAGTGTCAAAGTTAGAGGTGGAAAACATTAATGCTGATGTAGCCCGTTGGTTTTCCACATGTGACAGCTCATCATCTTGTGTTTGCATGCAGGAGATAATGTTGATGAAACAGGCTGGCCAGCTTTAAGTGCCAGGGAGATGGCACAGTGGATCAAGCGCTTCCCTGGCAAGCTCAAGGGCCTGAGTTCAAACCCCTGTTCCGCAAAAAAAAAAAAAAAAAAAAAAAAAAAATATATATATATATATATATATATATATATATATATATATATAGCAGAGATTGGAACATGACAGAAGTCATTCATCCTCCTGCACTCTGGCGGATCAAGGCAAAAACATGCCACTGTGAAGCATGGTGGCCAGGGACTCTGCCACCTGTACAGTTTAGTGACTCAGAAGAACGCTTTCAAATAAATTTTAATTAAATAAAATTTTAATTAGATAAAAATTAAGTCTGGGAAATTATATAGTTCAAAAGTTTTGGTTGAAAGTTTAACACTACAAAAATAAAGAGCAAACAAAATAGCCGAGTACAGTGGTCTATGCCTATTATTCAAGTATCACATAGGCTGAGGTAGGAGGATCACATCATATCCTAAGATAGTAAAAAAAATACACGCACACACACACACACACACGCACGCACATGCACACACACAAATTAGCACTAACAACAAAATCACATCTAAGGAACAAATAAAAGAAAGTTTTATGGTAAAATACTATACAGGTACTGTTTAATCATCAAGTGTACTACTGTGGTTTGAATATGGCTTTTTCTATTACAGCCTGCATACTTCTCACTCCTATTTATTTTTATTTTGAGACGGGATGTCGCTGTTTCCCAAGCTGGTTTATAATTTTCAGTTCCCCTGCTGCATTTTCAAGAACTAAGTGATTTTTGAGACATGCACAAATGTAGTGCACTTCCTTCATATCTGTCTTTTAGGCTGTCAATTTGTACTTCACACTGGCCTTGAGTTCTTCTTTTATCCCAGGCTGTTTTTTTTTTTTTTTTTTTTTGTGGAACTGGATTGAACTCTAGCCCTTGCACTTGCCAGGGAAGTGCAAGCGCTATTATTCCACTGATCCATCCCTCTGGCACCCCCAGGCTAGTTTCAAAAATCCTACTGCCTCAGCCTTGTGAGTATTAGGGTTGCAAGTGTAGCAACACACCTGGTTCACCACCTTATGATCCCAGAAATCAGTAGGTTGAGACAGGTAGATCAACTTGAGCCTAGGCTACATAGTGAAACCCTGTCTCAAGAATGCAAAAGCAAAAGTCAACAAAATACATACATACATGTACAAATAAATATAAAATACTAATGGAGAAGTCTAGAGTGCCGAGGAAGCCTGACAAGGCAGCACAGGGGAAGATGAGTAGGGGTCCCAAGGCAAGTAAGGGTACACAGCAAATTTGAGGCAAGCCAGCAATGCACAGTGAGAACCTGGGTCAAATCAACCAGTCAATGAACCAATGAATCAGTCCATCAAACCAGTCTTCATAATCCATTCCTGTATTTCCAAGGCTTTGCAAAGCTGAAGGAGGAGGCTTCCAACTTGTCTCAATGTAGATAGTGTACTGAGATATTTCAAAGCAGAAAATAAAATAAAAATGACTGAATCTGCAGCTCTGTAAAAGCACTGGCTACAAGCCTCTGGGGAAAAATGAGATAATGTTTTCCTATTTAGTTCCCCTGAATCCAAGGTGTTCTTGCTCCTGTAATTCACTTATTTCAGCATCACGATGTTTGCAACTTTTGTTTTTTGGTGGATCAGGGGTTTGAATTCAGGCTCTTGCCAGGGAAGTGCTTATTCTACTGATTTATCCTCCTGGCCCTTTAGCATCGTGGTGAATTCAGATGACTAACAAGGCAGGCCATGCGGAGATATGAAGAGATAGCTTTCACTCAAAGAAACATCTGAGCTTTTAAATACTGCATGAAATGATAAAGTTGAGTGTGCTGGCTTATGACAGTAATCCCAGCACTGGGAATGATGAAACAAGGGAATCACTGAGAGTTCAAAAACAGCCACAGCAACAAAGCCGACCTGGGCCACAGAGTGAGATCCCGTCCAAAAAAAAAATTATAAAATGACATTAAAGCAAAGTGCAAAGCAAGATAGAAGGGGTAAAGGTAAATTTTCTGATTAATAAAACCAAAAATCTAAGTCTGGCTGGAAGATCCAGCAGTAGTCTCAATCCTAGGGAGGCAGAGCATGAGAATATAGAGCTCAAGGCCAGCTTGCACTACCTACTGAGATAAAATCCAAGGATGACATAGGAAGACCTTGGGTCTCAAAAATCACCTTCAATATTTCAATCCTATCTATATGAAGAGTCAGAAGGCACAGAATATGAGGATGACCTTTGACTGCTGTGCACATAGGACACTGAGGGTGGGTAAGTGGGGCAGCAGACAGGAACTCACCCGGGGCACTTAGGCAGATGCAGGGCTCCAGGAATCCAGGCAGGACCGATGGTGTCTGAAAGATTTAGGATTGAACATCTCCTCTTCTGATCCTCTCTTCTTTTATCATCCTTGTTAGCCACACCTTACCCTCCCAGCTCCTCCCTTCCCAGCTCACTTAGAACTCTGATTGGGTCTCTCTGTATCCATCTACTTAACCCTAGTTTTGTTCAGGCTTTTCTTCATGCTGATTGGCTTTTACTGATCTCTAGGCAAGAACAGATAAAGGACAGAAAGCATCTCAAGTATTCATGCACTGATTCACGTCAAACACAGACTAAGTTTTAATAAAATGTGGCAGTCACAGAAGTGGCTGCCAGACAGAAAATGAAGTGATCTATACTCCTGGTGTTGAGCAGGAGTGGTCCCTCTACAGGACTAGTGTTCTGATGTATTTTGTACATCGTCTCAGTACACAGCTCAGACTCTTAGTGATCCTCTTGTTTGAGGCCTTCTCAGCACTGGGATTACAGGCGTGTGCCACAATGCCTGGACTCGGTTGCCAGCTCATCCTGCCCCAGGACAGGGCCAGCTTAGCATGTGATGCTGGAAATTGAATCCCAGTCCCTGTGCTTGCTTAAGCAGTCTGCTGAGATATCTCAGAGGCTCCAGCTTTTTTATTGTTTTATATATTTGGCATAGGGTCTCACTACCCAGCTGGAACTTGTAGTGATCCTCCTGTTTCAGCCTCCCTGGTGCTGGACGTGCAGGCGTGTTCCCTCGTGCCCAGTCTTGGTGGCCTGCTTAGTAGCAGGATTATTATGGTCTGTGTCTACTTGTCCCCCACTCCCAAGCCTCATTCATTCGTGTAATGGATTTCTACAGTGGGGGATTAATTCAGGATTTAATGCTTGGATTATGGCTCTCAGTGCTTCTAGGATTATGGTGTAAACCCTGCACCTGGCCCTGTGCCTGATAACCTGAATGTCATACAATGGAGGGAGATAGTCTTTCTCTTTGTCACTATCACTGCTGCCACTGCTCCTTCACTTTTGCTCTTCTTGTTTTGCTGTTTTCCATCACCATGAACATCTGCCTTCTTCCATGTGCTATTCTGCCTTGGAGCCAGTGAAATATGGGTTAAAATCCCACAAACTGAGCTAAATAAACTTTTCCTTCTTTAATTCTAGGCATTGGTATTTTGTCCCAGCAATGAGAGAAAACTAACAGAGACAAGGGCCTGACATCCAAGCATTCTTGGAGACTGAGTCAGGGTGATCTGGACATTATTTTGGGTAAACAAGATGTTCACTTATAAATAGCAGAATAGATGGAAGGTGGTGGTGTAAGACTATAATAACAGTGCTCAGGACTCAAAGCAGTGCCATCACTGCAATTTCTAAACAAGCCTGGGCTACATACTACAAAGCCAGCCTGAACTCCACAGGAAGACACCATCTCAAAAGAAAAGAGTAATTTAAAAAGGGCTGGAAGTGCAGTGAAGAGCAAAAGTTTCCTGTTCAGTTACCAATACTTAAGCGGGAATTCACACAGACACGCACACATCTCTCTAGATCCGTGTACATGGAGGCAGCAAGTAAGCCCCACTCTGTGCTGTTTCTGCAGTATACAGTCAGTGTCCTGTGGTGCCCAGCACAGAGCCCAGGCCTCCCACATGCTACGCCACACTTCCTCACTGATCTGTGCCTCTCCTGAATTATAAGAAAAGTTGCTCTGTCTTCCTTTGTGTAGATTCATACAGGATCTCACTACACATATTAGATTCACAGTGCTTGCCCTATTTTAGGCCTCACAAACTCTTGGATTACAGGGGCGCACCACCATGCCTAGTCTCAGTTGCCCTCACACTGACACCAGGGGTGGGGCCTGCATGGCATGCAGTGAATTGAACCCCGGTGTCTGCACCTGCTTGCAGCATCCATTGCTTTTAAAAAAGAGAGCTATCAGTGGATTGAAGCACCTTTTTAGGCACATGCAGCAGTCAGAGATTTGATTCCCAGGCCTGCGGAGCACGCTGTGATGCCCACTGAGATTGGATAGTGGTGCTCACCTGTGATCCTAGGGTTTGAGAGGCTGAAAACAGGAGAATCACTACAAATCTGATCTGTGTAGTGAGACCCTGTAGACTTACACTAAATAAATAAGTGAATCAACAAACTAACACAAATAAATAAATAAATAGAGCTATGAAAACGTGCATTTCTTTGAATCATTCACAAATGAAAGCAAAGAGAAATTTTATGTTTTGCCAAACACCTGGGTTTGTGAGACTCAACACTTTAGCGCACAAAAAGGCACCTAAGAGGTTGGACTTGAATTCCTGCTTGTTCAGTTGCTCATGTCTCGTCTCCATCTTAGTAGCTCAGTACCTTGGAAGATGCAAACAAGTCTTGCTGTTCACTGTTTATTTGTTTGTTTCGATTTTTCTTTAATTCTTTTTATTTTTTTTAAAAAATTATTTTTTTACTTATGGAGACAGTGTCTTACTGCAGCTCAAGCTGTCTGTAAACTCACTTTGTAACCCAGGATTATCTGGAATCTTCTGTGATCCTCCTGCCTTAGCCTCCAGAGTGCTGGAATATTAGGTGTGCTCCAACTCATCCAGCCTCACCATGTAGTGTAGTCCAGCTTTAAACTCAGCATGCAAGCCCTGCCGACCTCAGTCTCATGGTGATCATCCTGCCTCAACCTTGTCAGTGCTGGAGTTAGATATGTGCCACCAGCCTGCCGTCTTTAGCATTTCTAGATACACTAGACCGAACTCCTCTCACGGGCTATAGGAAAATGTATTCTATTTGTAGGAGACTTCACCAGAGGTCTTTAAGTTATTTACATTTTACTTTGAAAGTTTTATAATTTAGGTGTGGTTGCCCACACCACTAAACTCAGAATTTTAGGATGGTAAGGCTGGAGATTGCTACATTTAAACCCAGCTTGGGTCAATTGTGGACTTAGCAACCTCTCATCACAAATAAAAAATAAAGAAAAGGAGAAAAATAACTTTTGGACACAGCTAAGTGATAGCTGTTTGCCAATGTTCAACCCTAGCTCCAGTCACAACAGGAATAAAGTGTTCTCAGCGGATGAATGAGCAGGTTGTGAGTTGTGGACACCAGCAAGCCTTGAGAGCAGTGTTCTTGCAGTTGTAAGTCTTGATCTAGAAGCAGGTGAGTTGCCTCCTCTCCCAGAGAGGAATGGACTACATGTTTTGTTCTTAATGGGCTGCGTTCCATATTTCTGTGTGAAATGAGTAGGAATCACTGTACTGGACTTAAGGATGAACCATATATATGAAGTTCCTTAGTCAGAGACATAAGAGTTCATGAGATTTTATAACCCTGCTTCGCCTGGCCCCACCCTGCCTTCCCCCTGCCCCTGCCCCGCCCCTACCCCACCTCACCCTCCTTGCCCCACACACCCCCTACTTCACCCATGCCGCGCCTTGCCCCTCCCCGCCTCACACTGCCTCACCCCTCCTTGTCCCTTGCCACGCCCCACGCCGACACGGTGACGGCCACCGAAACTATGTGTGGGCAAATAGGTGTCATCCTAGCTCTGGGGAGGTGGAGACCAGAAGATCTGACCTGCAGAAGGAGACCCTGTACCAAATAAATTAACCAAAAGATTTTTAAAAGTAGCTTGTTCTGCAAAGCAAGAGATTGTCTCAAAGAAATACAAAATCTGGTCTAATACCTGCAAAATAACTTGAATGAAAATGAGTTTCAATATTTGAAAAGGAAAGTAACTGACATTGCACTTAAAAGAAACATAGGCCACATGGGGAAAAATGAAGGAAACAAATTATGACTCTCAAAATAGATAAAACATTTGAGAAAACTCACTCATTCATGACATTTTAATTCCATTAAATTCAATTATTTGTGTAATATGTAAACTATCTCAGCTGGTTTTGGTACGAATTTTAATTCCAGAGAGTCTGTAGGCTGAGCAAGCAGGATTAAAAATCTCTCCTTTTAGTGGAACACAATACAAGTTATGTATCATTACTGTTCAGTGAAGAGCACGGAATCCAAGGGGGGCAAAATAGCTCAGCAGACTAACTGCCTGTTTAGGCAAGTGCAGGGACCAGCGTTTTTGTAGACCTGCACCACATGCCAAGAAGACCCCACTCATGCATGCGCTGAGCCAGCCACCAAGACCAGGCATGGTGGCGCATGCCTGTAATCCCAATGCTGGGGATCCTAAAACAGGAGGATCACAGTGAGTTCAAGCTGCATAGTGAGACTCTGTACCAAATGCATAAAGATAAAAAAATGAATCAGTGTGATACATCTGGGCTTAAAATATTTATTAACTTACTTGAAACAGGTACCTACTTATTTGTTACACTGTTGAGCACAGGATTGAATTTACAATTATCTTCCTGCCGAACTCTCTAGAGTTCTTTGGATTACAGGAGTGAACCACCACACCCAGGCATGTGTTTATTTTTAACAAGATAACATGAAGACTTCAGGCTGGGCTGAAGATTGCCCTCCTTTTGCCTTAGCCTGCCAGAGTGCTGGAAATGAAGGAGAGAGCCACCATGCTCAGATTCCTCCATAATTTTAAAAGGCAATGCAAATCTTTGGTATTATGTAAATGATAGCACCAAAGTTTATACTGGAGCAGCATTTCTCATACTAGCAATTTTGAAATCTACCACCAAAAGTATCCTCCCCAGAAGGAGTTCTCACCTGCCTAACTCAACAGCAGGGGGCAGGCGTGTTCCAAAGTTTGGAATCAGCTGCAGCAGAGATGCAGCCAGCCTTGCGCTGCTATCTGCAGCTCTACTGATTGTCAGAGCTCTGCATTTCTGTGGAATCCTGAGGAGATGGTGGCTACATGGAACATGGGGATGTATTTGTTTAATGTATCCTTCCCCTCGCCCGTTTTTCAGGAGCAGAGGAAGTGTGTTGATGACGAGGGTGTTGGACCACTGTCCTTAGGTCTCTGCAGTGTATTTATTATGTGTGCTGCATACACAATGAATGTAAAACGTGATTTATCCTAATTCAGAACATCTAGTCTTCTCAGATGATACAGAAGTTGGCAATAAATGACCTATGGAGGTTTAGTAAGTGGATACTTTTGGTGCATTGTGCATTAAAATTTATTGCAGAGAAACTGAATGTGGTGGTACAAGTCCACCATCCCAGCACTTACGTGTGTGGATGAGTTGGGGTGCCAAGAGTTTAAGACCAGGCTGCACAGTGAATGCAAGTTCAGCCTGAATTATGTAGCAAGAGCTTCCTTGCCCTTGAAGAGTAAGAAACAGTAATTTGTATGTAAGATTTTTTGTTTGTTTATTTGTTTACACAGTGCTGCAGGCCAAAGCTAGTACACTTCCACTGATCTACATCTTCAGCTTTCATTCTTTTTTCTTTGAGGCAGTCCTACGACAGCAGCCAGCTACTCTTGAATTTATGTCATGGTGCTTCAAGTTCCCAAGTCACTGAGATTCCAGGCATGCACCATCAAGCCTGGCTTTTTAAGATATTGCATGTTTGCCTTGAGAGAAGTTCTGGATATTTAGTTACAGCTTGAATTAAGTCATGGACGTCCTCCTGCCTCCATATCCTCTGTCTTGGAAATGCAGATACACACCAAAACATTCAGCTTCAGAAAATCTGTTCTTCCTTTGCAATTGCAAAGTTTTATTAAAGTTGAAAAAGAGATTCTGAAGAGTGTGTTTGGACCAAGCAAAACTGAGAAAGTAGGTACACCCCACAGAATGATGACAGGCCACTGTGCATGATCAAAGAGTGAGAAAGAGAGATGGTTCTTTAAATGCCTGATTTGAGTAAAATAGTGAAACCTTTATAAAGCATTGTAAAGCCAGGCGTGGTGGCACATGCCTGTCATCCCCAGCACCCAGGAGGCTGAGGCAGGAGGATTATTGTGAGTTCGAGACCAGCCTGAGCTACAAAGTGAGTTTAAGGCCAGCCTGAACTGCATAGTGAGACCCTGTCTCAAAAAGATAAAAATAAATAAATAAATACAAATCATTGTAGTTGTACATAGTTGTTCACTTGAAACCATAGCCTGGTTGAAAAATATTGGATCTAGAAACTGTAAAGCCCAAATAATTTCTAAGAACATACATGAGGTTACACTGCCATCCTGGTGTGCATGCGTCGCCTTAGTACATCAACAAACCATGTCAGCTTGTACAGATTACTGCCTAATGTTATGTCTGCTTACGGCCATAGAGCTTAAATCATCCATGTTTTTCAAACAAAGAGAACACAAAAACCTCAGGCCTAGCTGGGAAAAACATTTAATCTCCAGCCTGGGAACATTCTTATAAAATAAGTTACTTTGACCCAGCCAGTCTCGGAAAACAGCTAAAACCACAGAGTTAACTAATAGTTGCCCTTTGGCCTACCCCTCTTAGTTACCCTAAAAAAGTCATATATTCTCAAACCCAATAATTATTTTAAAGGTCAACCTAAACTAACCAATGCCGTTTGCTTCTGTAACCACGCTTACAAGACCCCTCCTCCCTTTGTCTTCGGGCTTAAAACCCAGCCCACAGTCAGCTCGGGGTTCTTTGTTCCTGCACGTTCAGTGAGCCCCATGCATGCATGGAAAATAAAATCCCTTTGCTTTTGCATGAGAGGACGTCTCTTGGAGTCTTTCTTCATGCGGTGGGCTTCTGAGACCTAACAAAACGATTCAACCTGTGCAGTTTTCATTACAAGCAGAGGGCTGCCACTGGTGTGTAGGTCCCTGAGAGAATTCTTTCAGGCTCATGTTCCTTATTGTGGTGAATTCACAAGTTATGGTCAACTGGTAACACCCAAGTGACTGAGTCAGTGTGGTGCCGGGGGAGGAGGCCCCACCTAAGGATTGCTGCAAACAATATAAACGGGAGAACTGTAAGGGAAGAAGAGGGGCTGTTGTCTCCACCAGGGAGCTTGTCAGGCTGCTTTTCTGATATCCACGGGGCTGCTCTTGTCATCAAAGGAGCTCAGGACTTTATAATCAAAGGAAATGCCTGTGCTTCACTATGGGAGAGCTCTGGTCATTACTCTGAGCACCACTTCCTGTCTGCAGTTCAGGTTGTTCAGCCTGATGCTTTGTGTTGCGGTTTGTGTATTAGTGTCCCTCAAAATCCTCAAGTACTGCTGGGGTGACTTGGCTTCTGGAGTTTGTGATTCATACGTGTGTGTGTGTGTGTGTGTGTGTGTGTGCATGTAGGGTCTCACTGCACAACCCACACTCTATTTTTTTTCCATTTATTTTTATTTTATTAAAATACAAATGTCAATCAGACAGTTTCAAGACACCTTAACCATACAGAGTCGATGAATTAATACATTGCAAACTGTTTTCATAACGTTTTGGTACTGTACAAGGTGCATAGATGAAATTATATTTACAGGTTTTTTTATAGCTGAATTATATCAAAGATTCAATAATTATTTACCTAGTGGATGACCATAGCACTAAAAGCCGACATAATATCCTGTCCAACCACCATTAGTGCAGATCTTGCCTCTCATAGAATTATGTAGAAGCACAGCGTTATCTATCCCAACTGTACTGTCTATACACACACATCC
>PVKA01054290.1:0-10835 GCA_004027165.1 Ctenomys sociabilis
AATATATTAGATGAACCCTTATGTAAAAGGTCATTGAAGATTTCTATGAAACAGTACCAGTCTTATGTCGGGTTATACATGTATTTTTTTTTCATATATATGTGTGTGTATGTATATATAAAGGTTAGGGAAGAAGTAAATAAAGTCAATGGAAAATAGAAATATACTTTTTAAAGTTTCTAATACTAGGAGAAGATATACAATGTCTTTTAGATAAATTGTAATTCAAAGATACAGTATAAATCTTAAAACAAAAATTAAGATTAAACAATATTCGGAAAATTAAATACTAATTAATTAAAAATTAAATGTTTTAAAACAATAGAACTAAGAAAAAGTTTTCAGGATAGTAAGGAAATACTAAGAATAAAGCATAAGCTAAATGCTGGAATGACAAATAAATGACCTTCACTTCTGACAGTTTGGGGATAGGATATTGCATAAAGTTCTAGTGTGTTGTGGGCATGGATAATGACCATGACACTTACTGGTGGCCAGGTGTCACATGTGGGGCTGAGCTACAGCTATTTTCTTTAAATCCACCCTATAGTCCCATATGGAATCTTGACCCACAGGATGCAAGAGAAGTCCATTTGTAGAGTGTGGTGATGGAAATATTTTGCTGCTGTATATAAAAGAATAATAGAAAGACTACTATTGTATACTTCTTGTTCTCCTGTATTTGTTTGCTCTATTTGGTGGGTTCTTTCCATTCTCGTTCATGGGGTTGTGATAATTTTGCTCCCTCTCTAGAGCATCATTTAGTCGTCTGTGTAGGTTTGGCTTTGTCATCATGAAATTCTTTAGTTGTTCTTTATCATGGAAGCATTTCACTTCTCCATTATACTTGAAGGAGAGTTTTTCAGAGTATATCGGTCTGAGTTGGAATTTGTTTTCTTGCAAGACTTGAAGTATTTTGCTCCATGCTCTTCTTGCCTTGATGGTTTGTGAAGAGAAATCTGCTGTTAACCTGATGGGTTTTCCTTTAAATGTGATCTGTATCTTTTCTTTAGCGGCTTTTAGTACACTGTCCCTGTGCTGAATTTCTGGGATCTTGATTATTATATGTCTGGGAGTGGTTTTAATTGGGTTGATGTTTTTTAGAGTTCTATGTGCTTCGGTTGGCTGAATGTCAGATTGTTGCCCCATCATTTGGGAAGTTTTCTGCTATTACTTCTGCTCATATTCTTTTTATATCATTTGTATTGACTCCTTCCTTCTCATGGATGCCTATTAGTCTCACATTGTTCATCTTTGCATCATCTTGCAGGTGTTGAATTATTTTTTCCTGCATCTTAGTTGTTTTTAAGAGAAGAGATCTTTGCTTACTTTTTCACTAGCTGCAATGGTGTCCTTAAGGTCAGAAAGTCTATTTTCACTTTCACTCAAATGGATTTGCCCGCTTGTGATTAAGGTTTTAATTTCCTGTATATCACTTTGGATCTGTTTCGTACATTCTATGTCTTTCCTATAATTCTTATTCAGGGGTTCCATCATTTCTATATTCTGCTCTATTTTTTTTTTATCAGTGCATTCTTTAGAAGCACTTAGTATTTCTTTGATTATAGTTATCACTACTTTTTTTGTTTCAGAAATTATTTCTGATCTGATTTCCTCTATACCTCTTTGCAATTGTTTCTTTACTTCCAATGCTATTATTTCAGAGATTTCAGGGTGTGATTTCCAGTTTCCTCTATGCTAGTGTCTTCTGCATTTGTACTGGGTGGACTCGGGGCCTGAGACTGCCTTTTCTTCCTTCTCTTTGTCATTTTGTGTACCACTGACTTTTGACCTTGGGTAGAGTTTAGATAGACTTATTACCTTAGCACCAGGTCCAGATGTCTGAAGTTCAGACTCCTCCAGGTGGGTGTGGCTTGGGTCTAGCTGCTGTGCTCCACTTCTTTCTGCTGCAGCCTTGCAGGTGAACCCTTTGTGTCATTCTGGCAAGATGTTCTGCTCCTGAATCAGCTGGGTGGGTCTTGCCTCTAGGGTCTTTGTAGGGAGTTCTGCTGAAGGCTTCCATGCTGAGTCTAGGTTCTGGGTCGCTTCAAGACCTGGCAGCCTGAGGGCAGTCTCACTCATGTTGGGCCTGCGCTCTGGGTCAATTCAGGGACCAGAGGCCCTGGCCGTCTCACTTACACACTGGGCCTGTGCTCTCACTTGTAGTATTTAGATGCCAATGGAATACCCATCTCTGACAGGACTAAAGAAAAAAAAAAAAAAGAGGATAAGGATACAAAAGAAGGACCTTTTTGTGTTTGTATATACAGAATAGTTAGAATAGATATGCAGCTACTTTCGCTTAACTCAATATAATTTGCACTAATAGTGTTTGGACAGGATATCCTGTTTGGTTCTTGTTTTATGGATAGCCGCTAAAAAAAATAACAATGTACAATGTATTGGTAAATAAATAAATAAATAAATGATGTACAAAAATAGTGTAGGATTGTCTTTAAAATTTTTCTAGAAGGATGATTGAAGAAAAATTATAATACTAGCTTAGTGGCTCAAATTAATAATTTGAAACAATTCTAAGGAGAGAAAAGGACAGGACCCATAACGAGAGGTAAATATATTGCATTTCAATTTGTAAAAATATGAAAATATAGAAAGTTATACAATGTACTGTAATGCAAACAATGTTATAAAAGATATTTTTAAAGTCACTATAGGTAAATTAAAGAAATTTTTTAAAAAAGCGAAGCAATCTACAGGAAGGCAGAGAAAAGAAAAAAATAAAAACTAAACAAGAAAATATAAAAGCTCGGCTTAAGCCTTGACATATCAATAATTACATCAAACTTTCTGTTCCGCCCAGGCAGGGGTCCGTACAGCGTTGTTCTTGATTCCCATTGTAACTTAATGGGAAACTTCCCAATGTCCGGAGCCCTTGATGTCCTGCAGATGAAGGAGGAGGACGTCCTCAAGTTCCTTGCTGCAGGAACCCACCTTGGTGGCACCAACCTGGATTTCCAGATGAAGCAGTGTATCTATAAAAAGAAAACTGATGGAATCTACATCATAAATCTAAAGCGGACTTGGAAGAAGATCCTCCTGGCAGCTCCAGCCATAGTGGCCATTGAAAACCCTGCCGCGGCTGGGGAGGTGGCTCAGTGGAAAAAACACTTCCCTGGCAAGTGCAAGGTCCTGAGTTCAATCCCAGGTTCTCAAAAAAAAAAAAAAAAAAAAAAAAAAAAAAAAAAAAAAAAAAAAAAAAAAAAAAAAAAAAAAAAAAAGAAGAAGAAAGAAAGAAAACCCTGCTGATGTCAGTGTCATATCCTCTAGGAACACCAGCCAGCAGGTTGCTGCTGCACTGGAGCTACTCCTATCGCTGGCCGCTTCACTCCTAGAACCTTCACTAACCACATCCAGGCAGCCTTCTGAGAGCCACGTCTTCTGGTGGTTACTGACTCCAGGCCGACCACCAACCCCTGACAGAGGCATCTTGTGTCAATCTGCCAACCATTGCTCTGTGCAACACAGATTCTCCTCTGCGCTATGTGGACATTACCATCCCTCGCAACAATCAGGGAGCTCACTCTGTGGGTCTGATGTGGTGGAGGCTGGCCCGGGAAGTGCTGCGCATGCGTGGCACCATCTCCCGTGAACACCCGTGGGAAGTCATTCCTGATCTCTGTTTGCACCAGCATCCTGAAGAGATTGAAGAAGAAAAGCAGGCGGCTGCTGAAAAGGCTGGAATGAAGGAGGAATTTCAGGATGAATGGACTGCACCAGCTCCAGAGTTCACTGCTGCTCAGCCTGAGGTCGCAGACTGGTCCGAGGGCGTGCAGGTGCCTTCTGTGCCCATTCAGCAGTTCCCTGCTGCAGACTGGAGCTCTCAGCCGGCCACAGAAGATTGGTCTGCAGCCCCCACCACGCAGCCGCTGAGTCGCTAGGAACTACCACTGAATGGCCTTCAGCTGTTCTGCCGACGCTTAAGCAAAACGGGAATGAAACTGATGAAAAGCAAAATAATTTCTCTCTCTCTCTTTTTTTTTTTTTTGGTGGAACCAGGGATTGAACTCAGGCCCTTGTGCTTGCCAGGGAAGCACTTATTCCACAGATCCATCTCCCTGGCCCCGAAAAACAAAATAATTTCTAAGAAAAAAAAATTACATCAAATATCAATGGTCTAAATACAGTTAAAAAACAGACTGGCCAAATGGATTACGAAAGACTAGTCTATTATTTGCCGCATACAACATTATAATCATATAATCCTTTAAAATATAACCATATACTTGGGTGTGGTAACATGCACCTGTAATTCCAGCACTCAGAACACCCGAGGCAGGAGGATCTCAAATTTAAGTGCAGTCTGGCTACTTAGTGACTTAGCAAGATCTTGTCTCTAAATAGAAACTTGAAAAATGATTGAGAATGTAGTTCAATGTGAAAACTCTGTGTTCAATCCCCAGTACCACAACCCAACCCAACCCATCCCCACCCAACTCAACCCAAGCCAAGCCAAGCCAAGCCAGTCAGGTTGAAAGTAAAAGGTTGGAAAATGGCATATCATATATACATGAATCATAAGAGAAGATGACTAGGTTTACAGCATGTTTAGCTTAGCTTGGCTGAAATGGACCAGTTCTAAGGAAAATAACAATTACTACAACTCACCCAATATAACACATCTGAATAGTCTTATTACTATTAAGTAGGTTACATGTATGCTTTTTTTTTTTAGAAAAAAAAAAACTCCAAAGTGAGAAAATTTTGAGGTTAAAATGCTTTCATGTGAAAATTCTACATAACATTAAAAGAAGCAACACTAATTCTATAGTCTCCTCTAGAAAACAGGTAGAGCAGAACCTTTTCCAATTCATATCATTAAGCTAGTATTACCCTATTACTGAAAGCAGACAGGGATGGTACAAGGAAACAAAACCTATATGCCTCATGAATGCAGATGCAAAGGTGTTTTGAAACATTAACAAATGAAATTCAGCAGTGTACCAGAAGACTTATTTATTTATTTTTGTCTTTTTGAGATAGGGTACCACTAGGTAGCCTAGGCTGGCCTTGAACTCACAGCAATCCTCCAGCTTCAACCTCCCCAGTGCTGGGATTCCAGGCACAGATCACCACACCAGGGCTTGCTTGCTTGCTTACTTATTTATTTAATCATCACTGAATTGATAAAGTAATACAACCCAAGAGTAACACTCCATTGTGTAAAAATACCATATTTTTTTATCCATATCCTTAGTTGATGGACATTTGGGTTGTTTCTAAGATTTAGCTGTAACAAATTGTACTGCTATAAACATGGGTGCACGTATATTGCTGTGGTATGAGGTTTTCAGTTCTTTTGGAAAAATACCCAAGAGGAGAATAGCTGGATCCTAGTTTTTTGATGAACATCCACACTGGTTTCCACAGTAGTTGTACCAATCTACATTCCCACCAACAATGAAGAAGCTTTCCTTGTTCCCCACAGCCCTACCAGCATTTTTTATTGGTTGATTTCTTGGTGACAGCCATTCTTCGTAGTGATATGAGCCAGAGCCTTACTGTCCAGGGGAGCCTAAGGAAATGTGTTGACCCACGTAATTCCAGCAAGCTGGCATACAGGGAAAAACAAATTTCTGGAGGCACCCTGTCTGTTCTTTGTGCCTTTACCTGGGATGTTACCAACTAGCAAGTTTCCTGAATGCTGGAAGGTGATGGGAATAGCAGTTTGTTTGCACCAAATTAGTTATGCACATTCCTTGGCCTGTTTTTAGCCCTCAATAAATGTGAGAAGTTTCAGTGGACGGAGACTCACTTAGAGTGGGATTAAGCTCATGAATCCTCTGTGGCATTGTTAATCTAGTCTTCTTCTTGTTTCCTTAGTTTCTGACTGATTTCATACAACACTCAGGTAAAATGGAATCTCAGTGTTGTTTTAATTTGCATTTCACAAATGACCAATGATGTTGAACATTTTTTTCATATATTTACATGCCATTTGTATTTCTTCATCTGAGAAAATATATATTCATCTCAGATACCATTTTTGGTTTGGATCTTGGAATTTTGATGGCCTAATTTTTTTTTTTTTTTTTTTTAATGCTTTACATCCTCTAGGTAGAAGTCCTTTGTTTGAGGGACAGTTGACTAAGACTTTTTCCCAGTAGGTAGATTTTCTTTTCAGACATTTTCCTTTGTTGGAAATTTCTTTTGATATGCAAAAACTTTTCAAAAAGGTGAGATCCCAGTTGTTGATTCTTCAAAATGTTTCCTGTTTGTTCATAAACTCTATGTACTCCTATGTCTTTAAGTTTGTATCTGCTTCTCCTACGGAAGACTTAGTGTTTCTGTTTCAATATTTAAATCTTTGATCCATTTTGACTTTAGTTTAGTACATGGTGATAGACACTGGTATAGTTTTAGTCTTTGGCATATGGAAATCCAGTTTTTTCCAGCACCATTTATTAAACAGGCTAATGTTCTAGTGAACATATATAGCCCTTTTGTCAAAGATAAGGTGGCTAAAGTGTTTGTAGTTGTGTCTACATCTTACAATCTGTTACATTGATCCTAGGGTCTTTTTTTGCCAGTACCATGCTGATTTCATTACAGTAGTTGTAATATAATTTCAAGTCAGGGATTGTGATGCCTCCTGCCTTTCCTTTGCTGTCCAGGATTGCTTTTGCTATTCTATGCCTTCTCTTGTTCCAGATGAATTTCAGGAATGTTTTCTCTAGGTGTGTGAGGTATACTAATGGTGTTTTAATTGGGATTGCACTGAGTCTGTGTACAATTTTGGGAGTATGGCCATTTTCATAATGTTGGTTCTTCCTATCCTTGTTTTTTTTTTTTTTTTGATTCCTGTAATTAGGACAGGGTCTAGGGATCTATAGGGTCTAACTATATAGATTGGACTTGTAGTGATTCTCCTGTTTTTCAGACTCCTAAGTGTTGGGATTATAGGCGTGTGCCACCATGCCCAATCTCAATTGCCATTTTAGTGTACCCCAGGGACAGCACCAGCATGGCACGCTGGGCATTGGACCCTGGCCACTGTGCCCTGCCTAAGCAGGTGCTTTAGTCTGTTGAGCCATCAGGCTGGCCCTCTCTTTTTACCCTTGAACAAGGAATATCTTGCCATTTTTTGAAATCTTCTTCAATCTCTTTCTCTCTCTTTCTCTTTCTCTCTTCTTTGGATATTTTTAGGGAAGGTCTACAGGAGTTCAGGGTCTCACTACTAGATTGGACTCATAGTGATCCACCTGTTTACAGCCTCCCAAGAGTTTAATCTCTTTTTTTTTTTAAAGTGTTGTAATTTTCACTGCATAGATCTTTTGCTTCCTTTGTTAGATTGATTCCTAGATATTTTGTTTTTTTGGATGTTATTGTGAAAGGTGTGGTTTCCCTAATTTCTTTCTTGGTATATTTGTTATTTGAATACAGAAATGCTGTTGATTTTTGAGTGTTGACTTTGTATCCTGGTACACTAATGAATTTTGTTATTAAATCTATAAGTGTTTGGTGGAGTTTTGGGGGCCTTCTATGTAGATGATCATGGCGTCTGCAAATAATGATAATTTCACTTCTACTTCTCATACCTGTATTTCTTTCTCTTGTTTAATTGCTCTGGCTAATGTCTCCAGAACTATTTTGAATGGGAGTGGTGACAGTGGACATCCTTATCTTGTTCCTGTTTTTTTTTTTTTTTGGTGGTACCAGGAATCAACCTCAGGACCTTGAGCTTGTCAGGCAAACACTTATTTCACTGAGATATCTCCCTGACCTTGTTCCTGATTTTAAAGTAAAGGCTTTCGGTTTTTGTCCATTTAGCATGTTATTATTTGCTGTTGTTTTGTCATACATGACTTTTATCAGGTTGAGGTAAAGACCATCTATTTTGATTTTCTGGTTTGTTTTGTTTGTTTGTTTGATGGATTGTTTTTGCGAAAGTGGGGATTGAACTCAGACCTTTGTGCTTGGCAGGGAAGCACTTATTCTACTGAGCCATCTCCCTGCCCACTCTATTTTGATTTTCTGTAGGGTATTTTTTTTTTTTTTTATCATGAATGAGTGTAAGATTTTGTCAAAAGCTTCTTCTGCATTTATTGAGATAATCATGTAATTTTATGCTTTGGCTCTGTTGATGTGGTGTATTACATTTATTGATTTGCATATACTGAATCATCCCTGCATTCCAGTGACAAATCCTACTTGGTCATGGTATATAATCTTCATGATTTGCTGCATTCTGCTTGCTAGTATTTTATTGAAGATTTTTGCATCTATTTTTACATCATTAGGGAGATTGACCTGTAGTTCTCTTTCTTTGTTGGATCTTTCTCTGTTTTTTTTCCCAGTGCTGGGAATTGAACTCAGGACCCTGCGCTTGCTGGGAAAGCACTTATTCTGCTGAGCTATCTCCTTGCCCCCTTTTCTCTTTTTTTGTTTTTGTTTTTGTTTTTGTTTCAGGGTTAGACTTGCCTCCAGGAATGAGTTTAGGAGAATTTTTTCCCTTTAAATTTCATTGAAGTGTTCATTAAATCTCCTCTAAATTTCTTGTAGAAATCAGTTGTGAATCCATCAGGACCTGGGCTTTTTTGTTGTTAGGTTTTTTTTTTTTTTTATTACATTTTCAATTTCATTACTGATATGGATTATTCAGGATTTTTATGTCTTCTTGATTCAGCTTTGGTAATTAATGTTTATTTAGGCATTTGTCCATTTCTTTTGTGTTTTCCATCCTGTGAAAGTATCAAGGTTTTGGGAGTAGGTATTGATGATCTTCTGAATTTCTATAGAATCTGTAGTGATTTCACCTTTTTCATTCCTTGTTGATTGAATTTGAATTCTTTCTTTAATAAGGTTGGCTAGGGTGTTTACTGATTTTATTTAATCTTTCAAAGAACCAATTCTTTGATTCATTAATTCTTTGTGCTGCTTTTTTTCATCGGTATTATGTTAATTTCTCCGCTGATCTTTATAATTTCCTTCTTTGGGCTTTGGGTTTAACTTGCTCTTCTTTCTCTAGAAGCCTGAGGTACAGCATAAGGTTGTTTATCTGGGTGTATTTTGTTTTTCTGGGGTAAAAATCTGATGCTATAAATTTCCCTCTTACGACTGCTTTCATTATATTCCACAGGTTCCGGTAAGTTGTGTCTGCATTTTCATTTGATTGCAAATGTTGTTGAATTTCTTTTTTAATTTCATCAGGAAGATGTTATTTAATTTCTATGTGTTTATGGAGTTCTTGCAATTTCTTTTGTAAATAATTTCCAGTTTCATTGTACTATGGTATAATTTCAATGCCTTTCTATTTACTTAAGCCTGTTCTACTTGCTGCTATGTGGTCTATTTTTTAGAATGTTCTGTGTGCAGCTAAGAAGAACGTGTATTCTGATGTTTTGGGGTAGAACATTCTATAAAAGTCTACTAAGTCCATTTCTTCAAAAGTTTGGTTTAATTCTGTTATGTCTTCACTGATATTTTGCCTTGTTGAATTATCTCTTTCTGATAGCAGAGTGCTAAAGTCTCCCATTCCAATTATGTGATTGCTCATTTAATTTTTTTTTTTTTTTTTTGCAGAGCTGGGGATTGAACTCAGGCCTTTGTGCTTGCCAGGGAAGCACTTATTCCACTGACCCATTTCCTGGCCCCGCTCATTTGATTTTTCATGTCTGTTAAAATTTATCGTATGTATTTGGGCATTCCTGCATTGGGTGCACATATATTCGTGATTGTTACCACTTCCTCTTGCAGTTTTCCCCTAACAAGTATGTACTGATCTTTATTCCTTTTGGTCATTCTTGGCTTGAAGTTCACACTGTCAGCCACCAGAATAGCTACCTTTGCTTTCCTCTACCCTGGCATCATCTTGCTTCACCTGTTGTATAGAATATTGTTTTCCATCCTTTGACTTTCAGTCCATGAATTTGTTTTTGAGTTAAATATGTTTCTTGTATACAGCATATTGTTGGATTTTGTCTCTTGACCTATTCTGCCAGTCTGCTTCTTTTGATTAGTGAATTGAGGCTATTTACATTAATGGTTATAACTGATATGTATTGGCTTCTCTTTGTCGAGTTATTTTCCTGCTCTTGGTTCCCTATTCTTCCCCTCTATTTAATTTCTTGCCCTGCTTGGTGGCTTCTTTTTGTTGTTCTTGGAACTGTGGGCATTTTTATCTTTTAAAGACATCTTTCAGCACTCTTCCTAGGGTTGGTTTGGTAGTCATGAATTTCTTCACTTGTCCTTTGTCACACAGAATGATCAAAAGGAATAAAGATCAGTACATACTTGTCACACTTATTTCTCCATTAATCCTGAAAGAGAATCATAGTATACGCCAATTTGCGTTGGAAGTTGTTTTCTTTCAGGACTGAAATACTTCGTCCCAAGCTCTTAGTACCTTTATAGTTTGTATTAAGAATTCTGCCATGATTCTGATGGGCTTTCCTTTATAGGTGATCTTTTTTTTTTTCTCTAACATCTTTAAATGTTCTGTTCTTTTGCTGAATGTCTGAGATGTGGATTATTATGTGCCTGGGTGTAGATTTATTTTGTTTATGGTTAATTCGAGTTCCATGTGCCTCATTTATTTTGTGTGTTAGTCTCTTTTCCTATGCTTGGGAAATTTTCTGCTACTACTTCTGTAAATAATCTTTTTATGTCATTGCATTGACTACTGCTATTTTGTTGACATATATCAGTCTTACATTGTTTTTCTCTGCATCACGTTGCAGCTGTTGAATTGTTATTCCTTGGTTCCTTGTTATTTTTAAGAGATCTTTCCTTTTGCAATCTTTAGCTGCAATGTTATCTTCAAGGTATGAAAGTCTATCTTCAGTTTCTTTTCTTTCTTTTTTTTTTTTTTTTTTTTT
>PVKA01054291.1:0-10838 GCA_004027165.1 Ctenomys sociabilis
AATAATGTACAGGACTACAAGATAAACCCTGAGAAGACTTCAATGACCACATAGGAAATATAAAGTTCATGTGTTGGTATATAAGTTTTGATCTACCTAGGTCTTAACCATCCAGCAGAAAAGTATAAAAGTATAAAAATGAAGTATACATCGTGAGCCCGTAATATTAAGCTGAGCTGTAAATGGATATGGTCGACAACTTCTTTGAATAACTCCCTATGGTTGCAGAATGCTGGGCTGTGTTGGATTGTGGTGTCGAGTTCAAGCACCTAAGGTAGTTGAATGTCAATGGAGTGCCCACTTTTGACAGGTGCAGACAAAGAAAGGGTTGTATAAAGAAAAAATCATCATGTGTGTGTATAGACAGTACAGTTGGGATAGATAACGCTGTGCTTCTACATAATTCTATGAGAGGCAAGATCTGCACTAATGGTGGTTGTGGATATTATGTCGGCTTTTAGTGCTATGGTCATCCACTAGGTAAATAATTATTGAATTTTTGATATAATTCAGCTATAAAAAAAACCTGTAAATATATCATGTATGCACCGTGTACAATACCAAAACGTTATGAAAACAGTTTGCAATGTATTAATTCATCGACTCTGTATGGTTAAGGTGTCTTGAAACTGTCTGATTGACATTTGTGTTTTAATAAAATAAAAATAAATGGAAAAAAAATAAAATTAAGTGTAATAGATGAAGAAAAGACACAGGAAAAAAATATCACAGGACTTTCCTGCTACAATGCTGCATATTGTTAGATTTCTAAATTTCTGTGTAAAATATATTGGGATTTAGCCCTATTTTTAAAATTATTTTGTTCTCCATATTCTGTAGGGACTTATAGTTGAGCATATCAATACTTGATGGAAAATACTTGCTTAATGTTAGGCCTAGGATGATTGATACTTAGGGTAAACTGAAGGGCACATGTTGCAGGGTAGCAAGAAGCTTCTCTTCTGGAGGGTGAAAAGCCTAAATTTACAGATCAAAAATTAGAGAAAAGGAAGGGATGCAAAAGTCAGCCAAAATTTCGGCCCTAGCTTTTCAAGGTTAGTGAAACCCAGAACATAGGAGAACCTGTACTGTAGTATCATGTAATTCAGTTGCGTCCCAAATTTTCTGATCCAGCAGATTATGGAGTGAGGAAAGTGATCATGATGTAGAGTGTGCCTGAGATATATGTTTTTTAAATATAAAAGACATATTTGGTACAGCATCTCACTATGCAGTGAGTCATAGTGACCCTTCTGTTTTCAGCGTCACAGCGCTAGGATTATTGGTGTGTTCTGCCAAGCCCCATCTCTGTGACTGGCTTACTGCTCTCAGGGGTGGTGCGGGCATGGATCAAACCCTGGTCCCTATGCTTGTCTAAGAAGGCACTTAGTCTGCTGAGCTATCTCATTGTTTGTTTTTAGCCTCTTCTTTTTGGCGCATCCCTAGCTTTTACCCTTCCTGAAGGGTGCCAAGGGAAAGTTTGGTGTGTTACAAGATGGGGCAGCTGTGGCACCCAGCCTTTTTTGTGTTCAGCTCATTGTGCCCTAGATTTGTTATTTATATGATAAAAAGGAAGCTACCAGCAGGATATTTGTATTAAATGAGATAATATACTCTCATATTTTCTGAAAATTCAAAAATGGAAAACAGTTGAATGCGGGGATCTCAAGCTTTGTCTCCTATTGATGGAGGAGCTGTGGGCCTCCAGATGGGAGATGGCTGTTGGGATAGAAGATTTCAGCCCACCATGCTCTCACTCAGTGGCCTTAGTCAGAGCATGATACGCAAGACCTGCCACCATGTTGACTTGGGGGAGCATCTTACCTCTCTTTAGACCCCTTAGAAAGGAGACATTGCCACTTAAACTGCTCTAAGAAGGAACATTTCATCTTCTGGAATTTTTGTTGCAGTTTCAAGTCAGCAGGTCCTTGTGTTAGCCAACTTTCTGTCACTACAGTAAAATACCTGAGATAATTAACTTATGAAGAGCAAAGGTTTACTTTGGCTCGTGGTTTTGGAAGTTCTAATCTGTGGTCCATTGGCTCCATCGCTGGGACTGACTATAGTGGCAGGTGCATTTGACACAGCAAAATCATGACCCTCATCAACCAGGAAGCAAAAAGAATGAAGGAAGGACAGGTGTCCCACACTTCCCTTCAAGGGCATGCCACTAAGATCCTCCTGCTCACGGGAGTTTGCACCACTTCTCAATGGTGCCTCTTTGGGCATTTGGGGGATATTCAAGATCCAAGCCATAGAATCCCTGACTGGGCACCTGGCACAGTTAAGGTTAAGACCTTGCTTGGTCTAGAACATTTCTGCTTTTATTGAGGAAATTCAACTTTACTCTTAAGCCTGAACCAACAAGGACAATGCTTTCCCTACCTATGGTGGTCTTCAAAACCAATTTTCAGGGATGGCCCTACCAGAAGAGTTAACCATGGACATGTACAGACCACGAACCCTACCTCCACACTCAGAGCAGCAGTCCCCAAAGCAGAGCCCCAGCCCACCAGGTAGTTCTGATACCTGTTAAGATAAAAAAAAAAAAAAGGAGCACTACTGATCTGTTCTGTGAATGAGAAACTGGCCATAAGAGGGCACGAGGAAAGTCACACTGGTGCCCTAAAGGCCTCACCTGAGATGATGGTATCCCTCCCTTGTAATAATCCAAAAACCCAGTGTCCAGAGTGGGGTCTGGACAGTAAATACATAAACTTCAATGAGTTCTGATTTACCCCTTTAAGGTATAATTCCATTTCTTTCTTGCAGTTACAAAAAAGCATATGCAGCTCCTTCACTGATCACTAGATCCCCACCTGGTCTGCATGTAGGGTGACTTAGCCCAACACAGTGATGTCCCTAGGTGAGAACCCTGGACCCAAAACATGGCTCTTGCCCCTGTAGCTATTTACAGAAGGCTCTGGGTGCCCAGTCTCTGTGTACGCTCAGCTGCATGGAGATGCCTGTACCATTCATTATATTCCTCTTATGTCCTTTCTGGAGCAGCTGTGGCCAGGACAGAGCTTTTTAAGGAGCCCTTCCTGATGACTCAAGTGAAAGAGCTGGTGGTGAGAAGAGTGGCAAGGCCAGACACCACTGAACCCTGTTAGACCAGGACTCAATGGGAGAAAGGAGAGGCCCTTCGGTTACCAGAGTCAGGGAAAGAGACTCACTTTTGCTATGAATGGATGCTTGTTGCACATCCCTGTCCCACTCAGATCTTCTCAGCCCCCCAGCCTCAGTCCTCCCCAGATGGTACAAACAGTGATATACAACAATGGTGAATGCTGAAATGCTTAACAAAAATTTATTGCAATAAAAGACTCATTGCCAACACCCCCTTCAGACATTCTCTCCTCACATCAAGCACATGATCCCATCATCCTTGCCACTTTTGGAAGCCCTTTTTTGTGAGGGTCTTCAGCTGTGCTGTCACAGCTGCCACGATATCCTAAATCAATTCCAACTCTACCTTTCAAGGTCATTTTGACTTCAGGGAAGATCCAGAAGTCTCACAGTGTGTGACCTAGTGAGTAACATAAATGAGGGTGCAGGGTGATGTTTGTGGCAGAAATTGTTGCAAAAATTTTGAATCAGTTCAAGGAATTGAGACAGACATTAGTGCACCACTAGAGCCACTCATGAAAGAGGACCTGCAGATCTGCAGCAGAAAGTGGACAGAACAGTGGGATGAATTTGTCAGAGTAGAGAGGAAGTATCTTGACAGGGATTAATGGCCATCTTGTCCCTTAGTGTAGCAAAGTCTTAAATTATAACATCCATCATATTTTTTTTTCATCACACTGGATGTTTCTGTCACCTTGACTCTTGGTTTCAGGCTTTTTCCTTCTTGGAGAGCACATGTGGTGCAGCATGGATGCAGCCCCAGTTCTGGAGCCAGATGACCCATACCCAGAGGCCCCCTGGGCTACCTGCTAGCACATCGCCTGCCTGAGCTTCAAGTCCACCCCTGTTAACATAAGTTAATTGCATGAGTCTTACTGCATTTCTTTGAGGCTAACAGGGTGGTGACATGGAGAAGGATCCCAGAAACAGGGACAATGCAGAAGCACATACACCAAGGGCCCTGTCTACAAGGAAGACTCAGGCTATGTTGGAGTACATTCCCTAGAGGACCTGGGTTCCCCGTAGGAAGGTTCTGCATGAATAGAAATAAAATCGTGTGTGTAAAGAGAAGCAAACAGAGGCAAGTCACTTGGGCCCTGGGCACGTCCCCGCTGGGAGACTACCCCAGTTTACCTTGGCAGCGGCCTCTACCAGCAGCACTGGAGGGTGACTAGCAAGAGCCATGGCAACAAAGCAGATGCCTCTGCCATGAATGGGAGGCTGCTTGGTTCCAGCTTCAATGGAGACCCCAGCAGTCCCGCCCCAGTGAAGACCTAGTGGATTCCTGTGGTCCAGCACTGAGGGCACTGATACATTTCCAGAGAAACTGGCCTGGGGAAGCTCAGTCATCAAACTTTACTCCGTATGCAGATTTGCTCCAAGTGGCAATGGCTTCTGTAATGATGGCTGTGTGATAGGGCATCCTATGACTTAGCTACTTTAGAAAATGATGGCCTTTATTTGCTCCTGATTACAGTCTGGGCTGGGTGCCACTGGGGTTTCTCTCTACACAGAAAAGAAGGCTCAGGCTGTGTCAGAGTATACTCCCTAGAGGATCTGGGTTCCCCATGGAAAGGTTCTGCATGAATAGAGATAAAAGCATGTGTGTAGAGAGAAGCAAACCGTGGATTTCCTCTTGTGTGGCTTTTTCCAGCTGGCAGGAAAACTGGAGCCATAAGACCAACAAAGGATTCTCACCCACATCAGATGCTTTGGCTGGGATTGGAAACAGACTCAAGACCTGAAGGACTGAGTAACAATCTACACCACAAAGGATGAAGGCACAAGGCCAGGTGAGCCTTTGGGACCAAGATGACAGTAGACAGTCAGCAGGGTTGCAAATACTCCAGGGTGACACCCTCAGTGATGGTTTTCTAGCTCCTGCACTCTCTCCCCATTAGTCCTTCCAGGCTCAGATTGATAGGCTGTGTCCCTGCTTTGGGTGCTCTGCAGCCACTAGCTCTGGGTGTCAACCTGGCTATACCACTTCCAGCTGTATGGTCTTGGAGAAATCTCTGAGCCTCTCTGAACCTCATTTTCTCCATTGTTAGTAAGGATGCTGTGGACTGCACAGGAGAACTGCCAAGGAAATAAAATAGGATGACAGGAGACCCTCCGACCATACAACCCGGTCATCTCTGAGGAGCAAGTGCTAAGTGCCCAACACAGTCTTCTCCATCTTTTACCACCCCTACTTTTCTTTCTGCTGAACACCCCTTGTTTTCTTCCTATGACACAGTGTTTGAAAGTGTCAGCCCTGGATGCTCTCAAGATTCACCCCAAAGAAAACCAATCTCCCTCCTTAGAGCTCCTGGAGCTCTTGAAATGTCTCGCTTACTCCAGGAGCATGCTGGCATGCATTGCTTATGTGCATGGGTATCTGTAACAGTTGGCATGTATGACACTTGGCTTTTACCTGCACAGCCCACATACCTCAGGTGCTCTGCATGTGCTTGGTGAGTGAATCAGGAGATGATTGACAGTTGTCCTCCCAGGCTAAGGTGCGCAAAAAGTGTATGGCTGAAGGAGCCAGCATTTGGCACCCTTTTCTTCAATAGGAAACACTCTACAGCAGAGACTTCTGGCCATGGAGTGGGCTTGAGATCGAATTCTCTCCACCCTTCTCTCTCTACACATCTAGCCTGGGATCTCCTCTCCTTGGAATCTCTGTTTCTTCATCAGTAAACAGGAGAAATGTGGGCTGAGTAAAGACTGTGGCAAGGATTAAACAAGATAATACAGGTGGCATGAGACACTCTGAGGATCCATCCTTAAACTTGGGCCTGTGACCACTGTGCTAATAGAGAAATGGTTTTAAAAAATAGAAAATGAATGAACTTGTTTAACACTTCCTTAAACTGTCCTTAGGATGGGGCTTATTTAACCAGTGTCTCAGGCCACTGGCTGAGTAGCAGAACTTGGAAGAGAAAAGTGGTATCTCTGTGTTCATTGATTCTCACAGAAACAGAATTTGCTGTAACTGTGTATCACCAACTGAAATAACATATAAATTCCCATCCTACTAGGTTGTTTCACATGTCACAAAAACCACTCATGGCTAGTGTCACTTTGAAATTATGGCATATTGCTAACTTATAAATTTGTGTTTTTAATATTTTGGTACTATTTTCATATAATTAGTATTTTATTGCATGCATTGAAAAACTACATTTCCCAGGGAAAATAATCTATAAACTTTGTCAGCTTCCAAAGGGTCCTTGGCTCATGAAATACTTATGGGTAAAAACATGTGATAACTTGTCATATAATTTCTCTTTTACAAAAGAGAAATTCAGGCCTAGAGAGGTCAAGAATATTGCCCAATGTCACATAGCTAGGAAGAGGAAAGCAAGGATTTGCATGTAAGAGGGCCCAGACCAGAGCCTGTCTGTCCACTTGGCTGGCACAGACAGTCCATCTCTTCTGGGTATGGGACCCTTCTCCCATCCAGCCCTTTCCTCCTGGGGTGTTACTGTTCTTGAACTCACTGCCTCCCCAAGTGCATCATGGGCTAGGACTGGTTTTGTTTCTCTGGCTCCCTCTGAGCTCAGAGACAGTTCCAAATAAAAGTGTTTTATTTTGTAAGTGTGTCTGTAATCCATAATTGTCTCATCTGTTCTGGCTGCAAAGACTCTTTCTGATGGAATTTTACTGCTTTAAAGAGAAAAAAGTCCCCAAGCTAAAGAATTTGTCCATGGTGCTTATGATGCTCCCAAAAATTTTATATCCCCTTGACTCAAGCTGTAAGTAAAAATTTGTCAGGTTGGGATTGAGGTGCCCTGTTCCTGTCTCTTAGAGAAACAGTCAACTCAGGTAAGTTAATTCCCCACTTGAAAAGAGCAAGCCTGCAGGGCAAGTGCTCTGTCACTCCATGGCTGAATGCTCTGAGCCTAACAGCCTCAGCTCTCAGATGGAGACAGTGACAGCTACTGCATGGAGTGACAGTTAGGATTAAATGAAATACTCTAGACTATTTGGGACTGGCTTCTGGCACATTGGATGGCGCTGCACACAGTTGCTGTCCTCTGGTACCTGTGCTGGGAGATGGCAGGGCTGCCACGACACAAGGCTGCCATGATCAGGACAGTATGCTGCAGGGACTTCTTGGAGTTTAGTTCCAACTCCGCCACCAGGCCTAGAATCCCAGCAGTGAAGGGGTTGAGGCTGTAAGATGATGACAAGCTTGAGGCCAGCCTGACTTACATAGTGAGTTAGAAGCCAGCCCAGACTGCATGGTAAGACTCTGTCTGTCAAAAAAAAACAAAACTAAAAATGAAAGTGCTGGGCCAGGGAGATAGCTTAGTAGAATAAGCACTTGCCTGGCAAGTGCAAGGGCCTGAATTCAATCCCTGATTCCGCCAAAATAAATAAGTAAATATGCAGGTGTGTAGCGGGGCTGTGGCTGGATTTGTGCCTTTAGCTCCATAAATAACTGCAGTTATGAAGTTATGCTCTCCCTGCCCACCTACCTGTGTCCTCCACTGCCCTTTTCCTGTCCCTCAATCCACCTATTCCTTTTTTCTTCTGATCACCAAGTCCCTGCAATCCCTTGCTTTCAGAAATCCAGGATCATAGTGTTGGGTTGAAAGCCAGACCAGATGGGGCATCTGTCTACTGAGAGGCTCCCTGCACATCCAGGTGGCTGGCAAGCCCACTATTCCAAATCATTGGACCCCAGGAAAGTGGTCTCCTGTATTTCATAATGCCAGACTCCAGAGGGGGCCTGAGACCAGAGAGAGGAAAGATATGGCCAGGGCCAGACAGCCCAGCCTATAATGACAGCGAGGAAAACCTTACATGAAGTAAGCATGACTTACTTCATGTGAACTCATCTTTTATTACTACATGGAAAACTTTTAAAAGAAACTAACGTGATGTTGCTGGTATCAGCATGAAAGAGGAGTATGCATTTTATGTGTTAGCATTAGCATTAGCACTGTTTGTGCTAGCATTAAAATTTAGTGTTAGTGTTAAAGCTAGGGTCAGACACACCTTCCCAAGTCCAGGCCCTGCAAGTGTGTGGGAGAGCTTCTGTGCTCCCCTGCACCCATTCCCCTGCACCCCTTAGTCCTCTCTGGACCAAGCCCTGGCCTGCTGCATGAGTGAAACATTTCACCTCTGTCTCAGGATGCTTCCACCCCTCTGGAACCAGCCCAAGCCTGCCTTGTGAGTGAGAATTTCCACCACGCTCTCAGGACTGCTCGACACCCACCCAAGCCCAGGCCCTGTGAGTGTGTGAGAGAGCTTCTATGCTCCTGTGTGCTCACTGGAACCCTGAAGATGCAGCCAAAGACCAGCACATAAGCCTGGGCTGAAACTCTGCAGTTGAAGTTCCTGCAGAGAGACTAGGAGTCAAAACAACCAAGCTAATCCAGGAGCAGAATATCCTGCCAGAAGGATAGAGCAGATTCACCTCCAAGAGCTGCAGCATGAAGGAGCTGAGCACAATAGCCAGACCCAACCAGGAACAACTGGATGAACTCAAACTTAGTAGATCTGCAACTGAATTGTAGTAGGGGCTAAGGTTATAACTACACCAATGCTCTACACCAAAGGTCAGAAGACAGGGCTATACAAAATGACATAAAGAAGGAGCAAAGTCCAATCTCAGGTCCCGAGCCCACACAGAACAAGTGCGGAGGACACTAGCTCAGCTGAATTCATAGCGTCTGAAGAAAAGAAACAGCAGAAATGTATAGAGGAACTCAGATCAGAATTAATCTCTGAAATAAAAAAAGAAATCTCTGAATTAACAGTGTCTGAAGTACAGAATCAAATGCAAAAACATGTAGAGGAAATAAAATCAAAATTAATCTCTGAAGTAAAAGAATTAATAACTGCTTATCAAGAAAACACTGATAAAAATAGAGGAGATTTAAAAAGGGATGCATTCTCTGAATGAACAATACAGGAAAGAAATAGATCACATGAAACAGACTCAAAGAGATATAGAGAACTTAAAATTTCAATCACAAAACTGAAAATTGTTTGAGTGAAAGTGAAGATAGAGTTTCACATATTGAAAACACTGTCACACCTAGTGAAATGGTAAGAAGAGATCTCTTAAAAACCACTGGGATGCAGAAAAAAATAATTTATCACCTGCAAGATGATGTAAAGATGAACAATGTGAGACTAATAGGCATCAATGAGAAAGATGGAGTCAGAACACATGATATAAAAGGAATGTGGGCAGATGTAATACCAGAAAACTTTCCGAATATGAGGAAACAATCTGACATTTAGGTAACTGAAGCATACTGAACTACAAATAACTTCAAATCAATTAAAATTCAGAAACGTACCCACAGCAAGGTGGCACGGATGTCGGGAACTCGCGGCCTTTTGTCCTTGGCCAAACCTACTGGGCACACAAAACAGCAACAGACAAAGTCTCACCTGGACAGAGGCAGAAGTCCTGGAAGAAACTGATGGGAGGGAGAAGGCTCCAGAATGACCATGGACAAGAGGAAGAACTATGGTGATCAGATCATGGATGGGTGGCTTTTGGGGATGGGGCAGTCTGGCTGAGTAGTCTGGGCTGGCCTCAAACTCATGGAAATCCTCCTGCCTCAGCTTCAAGTGCTGGGACTGCTGAACGGTTCTTTAAGAAGATAAACTACATACATGATAGGATGGGAGGAATATCTTTACCTCCTTCTGCCTAAGGTCCAAGCTGAGGGGCTGAGAATTAAACAGATATAAACAGAAAAAGCAGACATAGGACCATAACCTTCACATGTCTCAGGAGCTTCACAAGAAGTGAAGACCTAAAGATGAAACAAAGCCTTGATTGGACAGAATTTTGTGGCCCACAGGAGAGATGGCAGTGGAGGCCATCCTTCTGGACCTGATGTCTCCTGAGGGCCTGTGCCTGAGGAATCCTCCCAACTGCAGCTCCTATGGCTGGTAGAGGGGAGACATTTCCAGTGTGCATGCAGGGAATGTCTTCCTTCTGCAGCCGCTGGTTGGTTGCCTCCTGTTCCAACTGCAATTACTGGATTCCTACTGACTTTCTAGAAACTTCTATACAAAAAGAATTTTCTCTATAATGTATTTGTGTCTGCTGACACAGAGCTCTGCACAGCTCTACAGCTTGCTTCCTCCATCAGATGGAGATTTGAAGCTGGCCCCTCCACTCCCATGCTCACTCTAGGGGCCACACAGGACACTATTGGCATAGTGTGGTCCCATCAGAGTAACATCATTGTCTCCAAGGCTCCTGCTGTAACAGCATAGTGTTCCCTTATACACACAAAGCAGCAGCTTTCCAAAGAGCAGGTTCTGGACTGAAGTCATTTGTATGGCAACTGATATTTATGAGCCATGATGCTGTAGAATCCAAGAGGTCAGAGAGATCAAGGGTGAGATAGGAGAGCTTCAGGTACACAACTGGCTCAGGGGCAACTTCTGTCCAAAGCAGCTGAGTGAGCCGTAAAGGAAAGGCTCTAGTTTTTAATCCATTTGGTCTTTCTCATGAAGAGACCCTGGGGAGAGGGGACAAGTGAGGACAGAAGCAAACAAAGCATTAATCACTTAACTTGAGAGAAGACAGCCTTAAGCATCTTTGAAGAACAGACTGACAGAAGCTTCACTTACAGCTCATAGTTGCCAGACCTGTACCAGAACAAGGAATTACAGACATAGGGCAGGGCATGGTTCGAGGTTGGGGAGGAGGGTTTTTTAAGGCTGGGAAAGCTTGTTTTTCT
>PVKA01054292.1:0-10842 GCA_004027165.1 Ctenomys sociabilis
ATAGATAACGCTGTGCTTCTACATAATTCTATGAGAGGCAAGATCTGCACTAATGGTGGTTGGACAGGATATTATGTCGGCTTTTAGTACTACGGTCATCCACTAGGTAAATAATTATTGAATTTTTGATATAATTCAGGTACAAAAAATAAGATATGTAAGCAGCTATACTCTTAATTCACTGATAAGAGATATCTGCTAAAATTATATCTATAAATATAATATCATGTATGCACCTTGTACAATACCAAAACGTTATGAAAACAGTTTGCAATGTATTAATTCATTGAATCTGTATGGTCAAGGTGTCTTGAAACTGTCTGATTGACATTTGTATTTTAATAAAATAAAAATAAATGAAAAAAAAGAGGAGAAATAAGGGGAATAAAAATAGGTAAAGAAAAAGTTAAATTATCACTATTTGTAGATGACATGATACAATTATGTTTAATACTTCAATTTTTCTCTTTTGTAAAAATCATACTAAATATGCATATACTTTGCATGTTGCTTTATTTACTAATTAATGTCTCTGGAATATTGCTTTTTAGACCCACACAACCCCAGGCACTGCGAGTGTGTGAGACAGCTTCTCCTCTATCCTGCACCCCCAGACCAAGGCCAAGAAAGCCGCGTTCTCCAGACCTCCCCCACCCCTCCACATCCAACCCAGGTCTGCCCTGTTATCGAGAACTTCCATAGCACTCTCGGGACTGCTCTAGATCTGTCCAACTACAGGCCCTGCAAGTGTGTGGGAGAGCTTTGGCTCTCTTCTTCACCTGCTGGCCCAAACCCAGGCCAGCTGCCCAAGATAGACATTTCCCAAGCCGGCCCTGTGAGTGAGAACTTCTGCAAACATCTTGGCAGTCATCCACAACTGCCTAAGCCCAGGCCCAGTGAGTGTGTGGGAGAGCTTCTGCACTCTCCTGCTCCTCCTACCCTTTCAGACCCAGCTGAGGACTGGAACACAGGCCCGGGGTGAGACCCTGAAACTAAAGTCCCTGCAGTGAGACTAGGGTCAAAACAACAACACAGCTAATCCAGGAGCAGAACAACTTGTCAAAGAGATACAACAGGTTCACTTCCAAGGGCAGCAGCAGGAAGGAGCTGAGCACAGTACCCAGACCCAAGCCATGCACAACTGGATGAACTAGAACCTGGTATATTGGTACCTGAATTTTAGTACATGCTGAGGTTCAAACCACACCAAAGCTCTACACCAAAGGTCAGTGTAACGTGCCATACAAAATGACAAAGAGAAGGAGCAAATTGCACTCTCAGATCCCAAGCTCAACCAAAACAAGTGCACAGGACACTAGCACAGCTGAAATGTCTGATTAATAGCATCTGGAGTAAAAAAACAACAGCACAAAGGTATAGAGGAATTAAGATGAGAATTAATCTCTGAAATAAAAAAGGTAATCTCTGAATTGAGTAGCTGAAAAAAGAATCCAATGCAGAAACAGAGGAAATCAGATCAGAAATAAACCCTGAAGTAAAACAGTTAACAATGGCTTCTCAAGAAGACACTGAAAAGGGATGGATTCCTTGAATGAGCAATACAGGAAAGAAATAGATCACATGAAGCAGCGTCAAAGAGATATAGAGGAACTTAAAATTTCAATCACAAGCTTGCAACACTGTTTGAGTAAATTGAAGATACAGTTTCAGATCATGAAGACAGCATCGCAGCTAGTGAAAAGATAAGAAAAGATCACTTTTAAAACGAATTAGAAAAAACAACCGGGATGCAGGAAAAAATAATGCATCACCTGCAAGATGATGCAAAGGTGAATAATGTCAGATTAATAGGCATCAATGAGAAAGAAGGAGTCAATGCAAATGATATAAAAAGAATATAGGCAGAAATAATAGCAGAAAACTTCCCAATTATGAGAAAACAATCTGACATTCAGGTAACCATATAATACAGAACTACAAATAACTGCAATCCAAATAAAAATACACTGAGACACATAATAGTCAAGATCCCAGAAATCCAACAAAAGACCAATATACTAAAAACTGCTAGAGAGAAGAAACAGATCACAATGAAATGAAAACCCATCAGAATAATGGCCCACTATTCTGCATACACTATGAAGGCAAGAAGAGCATGGAGCAGAGTACTCCAAGTCCTCTATGAAAACAAACTCCAGCCCAAGCTACTATATCTTGCAAAAGTTCTTTCAAGTTTGATGGAGAAGTGAAATACTTCCATGACACAGAACAACTAAAGAATTTCATGATGACAAAGCCAACCCTACACAGACTACTAAAAGATGTGCTACAGTAGGACAAAAATGATCAGAACTCCGTGAAGAAAAACAGAAAGAACCCACTAAATGGGGCAAACAATTAAACATAGGAGAAAAGGGAGTACAACAGCATGTAAATAGCATCTTGAGTTTAAATCAATACATCTCAATTATAAACATCAATATAAATGGACTCAATTCACCAATTAAAAGAAATAGACTGGCACAGTGGATTAGGAAACACAATTCAACAATATGCTTTATACAAGAAACTCACTTGACTCACAAAGAAACTCACAGGCTGAAAGTCAAAGGTTGGAAAATAATACCTCTGAAGAATCAGGGGTGGCAATCCTGTTTTCAGACAATCTCAACTTCAAACCAAGAATGATCAAATGAAATAAAAAAGACCATCATATACTGGTGAGGGGAAAAATTCAAGAGGAAGACGTAATTCTCATAAGTGTATAAGCACAAAACACTGGAGCACTGAACTATGTAAAACAAACTTAGTGAACATGGAAAATCTAATATGCAGTACCACAATCTTAACAGGAGGCCTGAACACCCCCTAATCTCTCAAAGATAGGTCAACCAGGCAAAATATTAGCAAAGAAGTAGCAGAAATGAACCAGAGCTCGGAACAAATGGACTTAGTGCACATATGCAGAGTGTTCCAACCAACACTTCAGAATTTGAAAAAAAAAATTTTTTTTTCTCAACTGCACATGGGTCATTTTCTAAAATAGACCACATACTGGTCCATAGGTCATGCTTAAGTATATGCAAGAAAACAGAAATTGTCCCATGCATATTATCTCACCACAGTGCAATGAAGCTGGAAATAAAAGAGACAAGAAAACAGAAAAATCCCATAAATGCATGAAAATTAAATAACACTGTACTCAGAAAACCAATGAGTCACAGATGAAATTAAAATTGAAATTCAACAATATTTGTAATTCAATGAAAATTCAAACACAAATTATCAGAATTTACAGGATGTGATAAAAGCAGTTCTCAGAATGACATTTATATCTGAGAACTCACACATTAGAAAAACAGAATGGAAAAAATAAACACCCTAATGTTGAACCTTCAGCATCTAGAAAAGGAAGAGCAAACCAAACCCAGAGCCCAAAGACAGGAAGAAATCCGAAGATTAGAGAAGAAATTAATTCAATAGAGACAAAGAAAACAGTTCAAGGAATTAACAGATGAGAAAGCTGGTTCTTTGAAAGACTAAATAAAATTGATAAGCCCCTGGCTAACTTCATCAAAAAGAAGAAAGAAAGAATACAAATACAGGCAAAAAGGGATGAACAAAAATCAAATCACATGGGTAATAGTTGAAAGAATTAACAAGTGGGACCTCCTCCTATTGATAAGTTTTTGCATGTCAAAAGAAATAACCAACAAAGTGAAAAGACAGTCTACAAATTTGGAAAAAATATTAACGAATAAGCAGAAAATGATCTGCTCTCTAGAATTCATTAAAAACTAAGAAACAGTAGGGCCTCAAAATTTAAAGACCCAATAAAGAAATGGGCAACCAAGATGAACACACACTTCTCAGAGGAAAAAGTTAAAGAAGCGAATTAATATATGAAAATATGCTCCACATCACTAGCCATCCATGAAGCACAAATTAAAACAACACTGAGATACCGTCTCACCCTAGAAAGAATGGCCATCATAAGCAAAGCAACTAACAAGAAATGTTGGAGAGGCTGTGAGGAAAAAGGAACCCCGACTGGTGCAAATGTAGACTGCTGCAACCATTACAGAAATCAGTGTGAAGACTTCTTAAAAATCTAGGCCTGGAAATCCCATTCAAGCCAGCTATCCCCCTACTGGGAATTTTCCAGGAGGAAATGGAAATGTCAAATCATAGTGATATATGTGTAACTATGTTTATAGCAGCACAGTTTGTGATAGCCAAATCTTGGAAACAACCAAGATGATAATTACCTGAGGAATGGATGAAAAAAAATGTGATTTTTTTATACAATGGAGTACTATTCAGCTATAAAGTGTGATAAACTTGAAGCACTTATATTTACGTGGATGCCACTTGAAGATATATTCGTAAGTGAAATAAACCACACCCACATGTGTAAATATCACATAGTCTCCCTAGTATAAGAACTCAGAAGAAGAAATACACACAGATAGGTATAACACAATTAAAAGGAATTAGACAAAGAAGAGGATGCTAGGAGAAAAGCTAGGAAGGAAGATAAAGGCAAAGCCATGCATTTATATGCACAAGATGGATAAGACAATGATCCTAAAAAACCTCAGCAGGTTTTTGAAATCAACAGTTAAATGGTAGGTTTCTCAGCCTGACTAGCTGTATATGCTGATATCTCAGTCAAGCCAGAAACCTGGCCCGACACGTGAGTGGAACTGCCAGGCAGCCCACTGGATCCAGCCAGCTCCCAGGTGTATGTGTAACTTCCTGCATCAGACAGGCCCAGTATGGAACCCTGTAGCAGAACTCCCTGCAGAGAGGCTAGGGGCAAGCCCCACACAGCTGATCCAGAAGTAGAACATCTTACCAGAGGGGCACAGCAGGCTCACTTCCAAGGGCAGGAGCAGGAAGAAGTGAAGCATTGCAGCCAGACCTGAGCCACACCAACCTGGACCAGTTTGATGTAGAAGATCCAGGCCTGGTACTAAGTTACTACTTGTACACCAAGAGCTCTACACCAAAAGCCACAGACAGTGCTATACAAAATGACAGAGAGAAAGAGAAAAATGTCTCACACGTTGAGCCTACCCAGAACAAATGCAGGAGACAATAGAATAGAACAAATTGGAAGGCACACACCTGAAATCTCCGAAATAATAGTGTCTAAAGTAAAGAAGCAAGTGCAGAAAGGTATAGAGAAAATCAAATCAGAAATAATTTCTGAGGACCGGCCAAATAGCTCCACAGATTAAAGCACCTGCAAGGAGGTGCAGAGGCCAGAGCTCCATCCCTGGGCCAGCAGTGCCAGCCCTGCCCCAGGCCATGCTGAGAAAGCAATTGAGACTGGGCATGGTGGCACATGCCTGTAATCACAGCTCTTGGGAGGCTGTAAACAGGCAGATCACTAAAAGTCCAATCTAGTAGTGAAACCCTGAGCACCATGTAGACACTTCCACAAAATACAAAAAAAAAGAAAGAATTTCTGAAGTAAAAAAAGAAATATCTTAATGAAAGAATGACTAAGTACTTCTAAAGAAGACACTGAAAAAAAATACAGGACAATAGAAAAATGATGGAATCTTTGAATAAGCAATATAGGAAATAAATAGAATGCATGAAGATTCAAAGTGTTATACAGGAAATTAAAAATTTCATTCCCAAGCTGGCAAAACCATTTGAATGAAAGTGAAAATACACTGTCAGACCTTGCAGACATCATGGCAGAAAGTGTAAAGGTAAAAAAAAATCTTAAAAACAACTAGGATGCAAGAAAAAATAATTCAACATCTGAAAGACAAGCAAAGATGAACAATGTAAGACTAACAGGCATCAGTGAGAAAGGAGTCAATACAAATCATATAAAAAATAAGGGCAGAAGTAATAGCCGAAAACTTCTCAAATATGGGGAAACACTCTGACATTCAGGTAACCAAAGCATACAGTATGCCAGATAACATCAACCCATTAAAAACACACTGAGCCATATAATAATCAAGATCCCAGAAATTCAGTGCAGAAACAATATACTAAAAGTTACTCAAGAAAAGAAACAGATCCCATTTAAAGAAAAACCCATCAGAATAATGGCAGATTTCTCTTCACAAACCATCAAGTCAAGAAGAGCACAGAACAAAGTACTACAAGTCTTACAAGAAAACAAATTCCAACCCAGACTGATATACCCTGAAAAACTCTCAAGTTTAACTGAGAAGTGAAATACTTCCATGACAAAGAACAACCAAGGAATTTCGTGATGACAAAGGCAACACTACACAGATTACTAAAAGCTATTCTAGAAAGGGAGCCAAATGACCACAACTTCATGAATGAGAATGGAAAGAACCCACCAAATAGAGCAAACAAACACAGGAGAAAACGAGGTATACAATAGCAGTCTTTCAATTATTCTTTTGTATACAGGAGCAAAATATCCATCAGCATACTCTACAAATGGGCTTCTCTGTCCAGGTATACAAGGTGGATATCAAGGGTATAGCAGTTGCTCAGTCCCACAAGTGACACCTGGCTACGAGTAAGCGTCATGGACACTGTCCACATCCAGCAAATACTAGAACTTTGTGTGATATCCTATCCCAAAACTGTTAGAAGTGCTGGTCATGTATTTGCCATTCCACTATTTTTATTTGTTTTATTGTTAGTAATTCTTTACTACCATGAAAACTTTTTCTTAATTGATTTGTATATATTAACTTATTCAAATACTCTGTGAATACTCTGAATTGATCACAGATTCATACATATGATACAATACAATCTCGCCTCTTAGTTGAACTCAAAATTTAATTTTAATTTTTGAATATTGTTTTGAAATATTTAATTTAAATTTGTGTTGATTAATAATTAATTTTCTGAATATTGTTTACTTCTAATTTTTATTTTGTTATTTATACTGTATCTTTGACTTTCAGGCTACTTATAAGACATGATATGATATTTTCTCCTAGTATTAGAAACTTTAAAAAGTATATTTTCATTGTTTTTAATATTAGTTTTTCCATGTATTTTACACACACAAACACACACAAAACACATACACACATATGAAAAAATATGTATATAACTTCACAAAAGATTGATACTGTTTTGTGAAAATCTTCAATGACCTTTAAATATAATACAATTATATTTTACATAGTCTGCCATAACTACCATTTTGAGAGCTTTTTATTCTTTATCCAGGACCATACGGCCACTTCTCTTGCCTTTTGGATTATGGTCTTTATTTTCTGTATGCTATATCTGGAGGTATTAGAATATATTTGTGAGTTTGTATAACCAGAAAATATTTTACTTTTAGTTTTCAAAGGCATATTTCCTAAGTATAAAATTCAATGAGGACACATCTTTTTTTTTTCTTATACAGTCCTTTGAACAAATAAGTCTAGTTTCTTTAAAAAAAAAAAAAGTGATAAAATATGAGACCAGCCTGGATCCCACATATCTAATGTATGAGCCAGTGGGAGAAACTGAGCATTATCAGGACAAGTCATGACTGGAGACCTTCAAAGGACACAATGCCCTCGATTGTCTCAAGGGGAAGTACAGTAGCTGTAATTGAGGCTCTTATTAAATCAGTGTCAAAGAAAGGGTGAAATGTGACCTAAGGTATTCTAGTCACCTCAGATACTGGCAGTAGAAGAACCAACTGTCTTCTGAGAAAAACGTTCCTAATTTAACCCACCATGAGACCTATATATATGTATGTCACAGGAGGTAGCAAGACTCCTTCCCAGACTTTCTTCAAATGGTATATGTAAACTATATGCACTCATCCCTTCACTCTTTTCCTTATTTTCTAAATTATCATATCTTCTTTGAACATATGATATATATATATATATATATATATATATATATATATATATATATATATATATAGTTGATTGTCTATCAGCACTCCAGAATCTGACCTATGATGACACTGATTTTTTTACATTTTATTGAGTGACATATCACAAGGACCTACAAATTCTTCCAATTCTGGGAACTCAATAAATATATGATGAATAGAAGAATTAATTAATAAATCAGTCTTCAACAAACAAACAACTTAAAGTTTCTATAAAACTCACATAATGGAATTATCATACCAAGAGTACATAGCTACATTTGAAGTGTTTTAAAAATAAAACACAAAATTAAGAAGTTGTACACACAACAAGAAAAGATTAGAAATAACCAGATATGGCTGTGTGTGGTGGCACATGCCTGCAGTCCCAACACTTGAAAGGCTCGTTGCAAGTTTGAGGCCAGGCTGGGACTGGAATGAATTCTTCATTGAATCAAGAAGGAGCTTACAGTGCAGTCTTCTGCTAGTACATCTTCCCATAATTTGCAGTCTGGAAGAAGAGGCCCACTCCCTTTGTCTTCTCAAAGACAAGGCCAGTAACATTTTGGCCAGCTTTGGTCTGTCTGCTAGAGCCTTAGATGAGCTGGGCCATTATCCAGAGGACATGATTACTCCTGAGAATTTGCCCCAAATCCTTCTGCAGTTTAAAAGGATAAGAACTGAAGAAGGCCCTACATAGAGTTGTGATAGAGATGGCAGATCTGCTACACAAGAGCCACCATACAGAGTACCTAGGGGTGACTGGGAATAAAAATGGCACATTAGAAGAGATAGTTTTGATAATCATGGTCCTAGTCTCAACACAGTGTTTGATTATGATCATGGAAATCATTCTCAAGAATCTGGTTACTATGACAGAATGGGTTAGTAGATGACAAATTAAGAGATGGAGAAAAGTGTAGAGTTGACTTCTTTTTGGTGAATCCTTACATTACTATCATAACTTTCACAGTATGAGAGATTGGGATATGGTCCAGGTCCCTTATAAGACAGATCTCTCTTTGAGAAAAAGAGGGGTACTCCTACAAGAAGCAACACTGAATACATCTATGGACTCTTACTGAAGAGTTATCCCCATCTGTGCTCTGTGTGTGATTAGCCAGTTCAGTCTAATAAGTCTAATAAGAGTGGAATCAACATATCAGTGGAGCAAGTCACAGTCATCGATCCACCTTCTTCTTGGAATCTACCCAGAATGGAATCCTGACAATGATACAGGACACACATTGGGTGATCCACTCATGTTGCACTAATCTACAAACCCAGCACCAGGAATTCTGGGACCACCACCTCCATCATTTCGTATTGGTGGACCAGCAATGAGACCAAGAGGAAATCTGGGTGCTGGAAATGGGAACCTTCAAGGACCAAGACACATGCAGAAAAGCAAAGAAACTAATGAAGTTGTTCACATAGTGGATTTTCAGCAAGGAAAACCTTGAAATACCAGCTGCTACAACTGGTGGAGCCATTTGGAGTTATTTCAGATCATCTAATTCTAAATAAAATTAATGAGGGAATTACTGAAATGGCTACTACAGAAGATACTCAGGCTGCAGTGGGTTGTGCCAGAATTAGTATTTGGGAAGCCAGTAAGAGTTCATTTATTCAAGAAGTATTAAAGAATGAAAAAATATGAAGGAGAGCCAGATAAGAAATTTGATCAAAACCAAGAACTTGGATGTATGCTACATCTCAGCAATTTACTGTATTCTGGCTACACTGATAGTGCTGTCCTCAATCTTGCTGAGACTTAGGAAAAAATAAAGAACTATATATTGATGAGGATGAAAAGTCAGGCTTTCGTTGAGGTGGAGACCAGAGAGATACAATGGCAGCAGTTGACTAGTGTCTGAAGAAAGCACTCATGTTTCAGGGGAGACATGTTAAGGTTGACCTGTCTGAGAAATAAAAAAAAAAAATTAAAACTGGCACTGAGAATTTGGAACAGCGCAATTGATATATTGAAAAAGATAATTCCCAATAAAGATGTTATTCTCCAGATGGCAAAGTATTTCCAAGTGGTAAGAAGTCCAAAGCAGATGGTTCTCAGAAGACTGAAAGTACAACTGAAGGAAAACAAGAAGAGAAGTCAGGTGAAGATGCTAAAAAAGATACAAAGGATGACAAGAGAACAGGAGCCTAATGTGTTTCTTGATTCTGAAGATGAGCTGCTTGTAGATGAAGAAGAAGGAGCTCTTCTAGAAAGTGGTAGTTCAGCGGGAGATGAGACTGATCTTGCTAATTTAGGTAATGTTGCTTCTGATGGGGAAAAGAAGCCTTCAGATAAAGCTATAAAAAGATGCCAATGCTTCAGCAGCAGCAAGGAAAAATACTTTAAAAGCATAATTTCCCAGGGACTATGGAAGGATTTGTCACTCTAGATGAGGTTGTTGATGGGGAAGGTTCAGAATGTCAGAAACTTCATAAACCAGGAATGGTATTTAAATCTGGTGAAAGAAATGATGATGGTTTGGTTGACATTCAGGTGGGCAAGATCAAGGAACATAATGAGGAGAATGAAGAAGCTTTGGATAGTGGAGTTAAAACTGAAGAAAATGTAGAACCAGAGACTGAATCTGCTGAGAATGCTGATGATCCCAACAAAGATACAAGTGAAAATACAGATGGCCAAAGTGATGACAGCAAGGAGGACTTCATGATCCCAGATGAGTATGGAATTGGAACATCCAGCCCAGGGTTCCTGTTGCATAGACTGTGTGATGCATGAAACAGGGTTTTACTGTAAGTTCTGCTCCCTCTTTTATACAAATGGAGAAATTGCACAGAATACTCATAGCAGCAGCCTTCTGCATTATCAGAAATTAAAGAAAATTTTGAGTAAATTGGCAGAAGAACACAGACAGAAGAAGGAAGGTTAAAGCGTGCAAGAAGTTTGATTTCAAAGAAAACAATGGTTCTTTGTTTTTTTTTTTTTTTTTTTTTTTTTTTTTTTTTTTTTTTTTTTTTTTTTTTTTTTTTTTTTTTTTTTTTTTTTTTTTTTTTTTTTTTTTTTTTTT
>PVKA01054293.1:0-10835 GCA_004027165.1 Ctenomys sociabilis
TGAGAGGAAGAAGCCAAACAACTATGAGTTAAGAATTTCTTGAAGAGCACAGTATGAAGGAAAGATGAAATTGAAAATGATTTTCAGTTCCTCTGGGAAAATTCCCAGGAGCCAGTCTTGCGGATAACCCACTACTATTATAGACTACTGGATTATATTGGATTACTCTGCTGAATTCATGTACCTGCAATGTATAAAAGGCAATGGAATACACATCTCTAACAAAAGTAAATAAAAATAGGATATAAATGGACCATTTTGTAGTGAAAAAAGAATATATATATCAGTATATACAAAATAGCATAAATATATAGTTACTTTCTCTTAGTTCAATAAGAAGGTTTTGAAGTAATAGTGTTTATACAAGATATCATGTCTGTATCTTGTACTAGGAATAACTACTACAAAGACAGTAATATTCAATGTATTAATTATTGTAACTGTACTACTAACCTATTTTGAAACATTGCTTCTTCTTTTTCAATAAAATTATTAAAATATAATAAATGACTGGAGCTTCATCATCAAACTAAAATGCTTTTTAATTTCTATAAAATTCTGTTGATCAAAAGTTTAACCTACAAGTAGTTAGTTATGTCTTTAGGAACTGTGTATAATTAAAACAGTGCCACACAGCAGAGATATGTCCCTTATTTTGGATTACTTAAAAATATTTGGAAATCAATGTACACATCATTTTTCATTTTCTTTCTAGCTTTTGACTCTGAAGTTTTATCTTTTATTTGTGTGTCAGAATAGTAAGATGTAGCTGAGCATGGTGGCACAGGCCTGTAATCCCAGCACTGGGATTACACTGAGGCAGGAGGATTGTTGTGAGTTCGAGACCAGCCTGAGCTACAAAGTGAACCTAAAGCCAGCCTGAACTGCATAGTGAGACCCTGTCTCAAAAAGAAAAAAATAAATAAATAAATAAATAAAAATAATAGTAGGATGTAGTAGTATAAAACTCTACTTCTGGACCCATACACATCTGGCCATTTCACTCTTCATTGTACCATCTGTATGGCCTTCAGAAAAATAAGTTATAACCTCTAAGTTCTATTCTCTAAATTCTAGTCAAAGTATAATTACTTCAAAGAGCTTAGAGGTGATACTACATGGAAAACAGTGAATTTTCTGAAATTTGATACCAATTTAATAAATGCTATTTATTACTATTGTCATAACTCCCCTATCTCCATTGTTTTTATATGCTATGATCCTATTACTAATCAAAGTCTAGAAACTGAAACTTCTGGGCTATCTTTTTTTATTCATAAGAAATAGACTGTTTTCTGCTTTCACTATGCATTTGGAGATATATGGCTTATTCTCCAAGGACTTTTTACCTGAGCTTCTAGAACCTTGGATCCTGGAGCTCCATAATCTATGTAAAGATTTTCCTAATGGAAGAAGGTACAGACCAAGAGACCTAGGGCATACGACTATGTTAGTATAAAATATAAATTAAATACTGCAGAACAAAGGTGGGACTCACTAGTCCAAAAAATGGACTCTTGTATCTCTCAGTCCCCAAATGTGCTCTTTCTCTTTGGTGGTTGAATATTATTAAGTTACAGTTTAATCATGTGTCAAAAAGACAAATGATGTTTTTGGTACCTCCTATTTTCTTCTCTCTGAAATCCAATGCATTGTCATCTCCCGCCAGTACTATTTCCAGGTCACATCTTATGCCTTCCACTTTCCCCAGTTCTATCACCATCATCTCTGTCCACTTCACTGTATTATCTGGTGCTGTTTGTCATAGACTCCTGATATTACGCTCATTTCTTCTCTTGCCATTGCCTTCATTTTTCATTCAGCAGGCAAAATATTTAAAAGACAGAAATAAAATTATATGTGTTTACATTACAAATGCTCCCATAGTTTCCCTTTGCACTTAAAATGTAAAATTCCTAGCACAGTCATGTATTTTGCACGATATGACATTTGTTTCTCAATACTGCTTCAGTTTTTGTCACTTTCCTTCTACTTTTTCACTATACTGCAATCCCATTAAACTTCTCCCAAAACTCTCAAAGCACATTCCTACCTCAGTATTCCATCTGTGGTTTTCTCAACCTGGAATGTTCCTACTTCAACTTTTTTTCTGAATGAATCTGCAATGTCTCTTCGTGTAATTAACTGTCTAATGTGTTTCTTCCATAGTAAATAATATGCTTCATGAAATAAAGTCTGAGTTCTATTTGTCACTGCTGTTTGCTTAAAGTCTTCCAACAATAAGCACTTGAAACGTTTTAGTGAGCTTATATGTAGATTTATCCTAATCACCTTCTTCTAATTCTTTTTAAATTTATGATTTATCTCCATTAAACTGTCAGCTCATATGATGAATGGAGAAATAATAATTCACATTGGAACACATATATAAACAATAGTTTTGAAAAATTCTTGAGGCAGTCTGTAATTCTAGTATTTGGGAGATTAAGGCAGGAGCTGTGCTGCAAAATCAGCTTAATGTGCGCTCAAGCCAGCCTCAACTGCAGAGAAAGACCCTGTCTCAAAAAGATCACAAATACCCAAGGATCAGTGGAACAGATTAGAAGATGCAAACATAACTACAAACACACTTAGCCATCTTATCTTTGACAAGGGGGCCAAATATGATCACTGGAAGAAAGATAGCCTCTGTAACAAAAGGTGCTGGAAAAACTGGTTCTCCACATGTCAAAAACTAAAACCATACCCAGGTCTATCACTTGGCAATAAACTAAATGATTAAACATCTAACATAGAAATGGATTAAACATCTAAACATTAAAAGAGAAACACTAAATCTACTGGAAGAGAAAGTAGGCAGAAATCTAGAAGATATAAGAGTAGGCAGACAGCTCATGAGCAAAAACCAAACAGCACAGGAAATGCTTCAGAGAATCAACTGGAATCTCATCTTATTGAAAAGTTTCTGTATATCAAAAGAAATTACTGACATAGTGAAAGGACAACCAACAAATTGGGAAAAAATCATAACCACCAATCAGTCAGACTTCTATCTAAATTATATAAGGAACTAACAAGAAATTCAGCACCCAAAATTTAAAGGCACAATCCAAAAATGGGCACCTGAGATGAATACATACTTCTTAGACAAAGAAATATAAATTGCAAATAAATACATGAAAAAATGTTTCACAGCATTGACCATTTGAGAAATGCAAATTAAACAACACTGAGACACCATGTTACCCCCAGAAAGAATGGTTATCATAAAGAAATCAACTAATAACAAATGCTGGAGAGGCTGTGAGGTAAAAGCAACCCTTCTCCACTGGGAATGTAGACTGGTGCACCCACTAGAGAAATCAGTGTGGATGAAAAAAGTGTGGCATTTCTATATAATGCAGTACCACTCAGTTATAAAGAAAGAGAAACTCAAAAACTTCATAGGTAAGTGGATGTGATGCAACTAAGCGCTATCCTCATAGGTGAAATAAATCAGACCCACATGTATAACTATTATATTGTCTCCTTAGTGTAAGGACCAGAAAGAATAAATAAAAGCTGAAAGGCTTAATAAGGATTAAGCAATGAAGATGAGAGAAAGAAAAAAAGATAAGAAAAAGGGAAGGAGGGAAAAGCATGCAAGTGTATATAAAGAATGGCCGAGATGATTATACTCATAATTTCCATCAGTATTTTAAAAATAGCAGTTAATGTTTAGATTTTCACCTTGACTAACTCTGTATGCTGATATTTGCGATCTGAGCAACTACACTGAGGACAGCAATGTGCATGAATATCTCTCATCTTGTTCCTCCAAACATGTACTGTTTCTAATGTCATATCAATTATTACACTTGCTTAAAATAAATTAATAGAAAAAGGACAAGGAAAAAATTAAGATTTCTTGAAAGCAAATGCCAATATTTATTTCCCCAGTCTCACAAAATTGTATATTAATCTGAGCAACAGATTTGATGATAAAAATAGATAACATAACAACTGTTGTTAATTAGCTATTCCTGTTTTGAAAATCTATAACATATGTACTGTTGTACGTTACCCTGCTTCTGTGTTTTTTTCTACTTGTGTTTGCTTTTATTTATACTCTTCAATATTACATTAAATTTGAAAAAAGATAAAAAAATTTCTGAGATAATAGTTAAACTTATTTTAGTGGAAAACGGACACATTTTATATGTGTGTGTGTATATATATATATATATATATTTTTTTTTTTTTTTTTTTTTTTTTTTTTTTTTTTTTTTTTTTTTTTTTTTTTTTTTTTTTTTTTTTTCCCCACAGAACAAGGTATTGAACTCAGGCCCTTGCACTTGCCAGGGAAGCACTTGTTGTACTAAGCCATCTCCCCGGCCTCTTAATTTATATATTTTTAAGTCTTATAATGTAAAATTTAAAATTACAAGAATTTGCTATATTATTAAAAAAGATTTCCAAATAGAATATATGAAAGTAATACAATTTGATCATGCATAAAGTGATAGTTTAGTCCTTTCAAAAATTCACCGAAAAAGTAAATGATGTAGGAAAATTAGCATTCAGGTATTCAGATCTTTCTTTCCTTTCTTCCTTCCTAACCCAATTAATTTTATTGCTGAAAAAAAAATCGTTCTTTGTTACTGTCTTTTATAGTATCTCTCTACTTAAACTCTTACTAGCAATTAAATATGGTACATTGCTTTTTCAATGTTTGTCTCTAAATCTTTTTAAACAAAACTAAGGTTTTAACTTCCATTAATGCCTAGCAGATGCATTAGCTTTTTATATATTTCACTGGCTACCAAGTATGTAAACTAATTAAAAATAAACCCCACAATGATAGGAAAACGAACGGCTACTGAGTAATGTACAAAGAAAAAAGTGTAAAACTTCATTATAACATAAATTGGATGTACTTCTCAATGCTTTTTGGCATCTCATTTTGGTTTGAATGTCCTCTTTTCTCATGTTTTGGCTGACTATCTTGCAGTACTGAGAATTTATATTCCCAGTTTACATGGTTCAAGATAAAACTGTCTTCTATTTACATTTAGTATTTTGGATCCTTCCTTCCTTCCTTCCTTCTTTCCTTCCTTCCTTTTTTTCTTTCTCTTTTACCTTTCAATTGCTTCCTTAAGAATAGTAGATATTTGAGGTATTATTTCACAAAAAGAATACAATTTTTTTCCAGATGATAGGAACATTTAAAAAATGAAATTAGATGGGGGCCAGCCATATAGCTCAGCAGTATAAGCGCCTGGCAAGCGCAAGGTCCTGAGTTCCATTCCTGGTATCACCCCCCACAAAATAAAAAATAGAAAATGAAATTAGAACCCTTTTCATGTAAAAAGTAGATACACATGCACACAATTAAAATATATGGATAATTTATTTAATTATTTCCTTGAGTACAAGAAGATTTTTAAAATTTCTGAAGACAGTTTGCTTTTCTAGTGTCAAATTAATGATTTCAGCCTTAAGGCCGTGTAGTCCTCTGACAGCTCTAGCAGCTGCTGGAACTGAGGGGGAGCAGGGAGTGACAGTGGCTGTGGGCATGAAGGCCCAAAAGTTGTGACACTACGTCCACAGGAAGCTGACCACAGCCTGACAGATCATCATCTAGCTCTAGATTACAGTACAAAGGCTTGGAGCTGCAAGCTAAGAATGTTAGATATTAGAATAATCTCAGTATAACTGATGGTATTTTTCATGGGGCTTGGAATTTAAAATCTTCAAAGATTTGATTAGCAAATAATGTGATTTTTTTCGACTGTGAAATAAAAGAGTTCTAAATTTAACATTTAAAATTCTGTATTTCTTTGGCACAAATATTCATGGTTTTAGAAATAATCTGGTGTTCAGATAATAAATACAATGTAGTAACTTTGATCCATGACTTAATCTTTTTTTTTTTTGCCTTTTTGAGACAGGGTCTCACTATGCAGTTCAGGCTGGCCTTAAACTCACTTTGTAGCTCAGGCTGGTCTCTAACTCACAACAATCCTCCTGCCTCAGCCTCCTGAGTGCTGGGATTACAGGCATGCGCCACCACGCCTGGTTAATCTTTTTTTTTTTTTTTTAATTAATTTAGGGTAGGGTCTACGGGGTACACAGAGTCTCACTACTTAGATCAGACTCGTAGTTTTCAGCCCCCAAGTGCTGGGATTACAGGTGTTCACCACCACACCCAGTTCAATCATTGTCTTAGGGTGCCTCAGGGTGGGTCCAGCATGGCAGGCCAAGGACTGAACCCTTGGCCCCAGAGTCTGCCTAAGGAGGCGCTTTAATCGATTCAGCTATCTGACCAGAGTCCATGATTTAATCCTATTCAAACATGTACATTTTTTCTACATGTGAAGGAGCTAATAGTCTTAACTTTCCCCCCATATTTAAAGAGACAATAGCCTTCTAAAATATAAAGACATTTATATAATATTGCCTGATAGTTATACACTTGGATACTATATATTTGTCTTTATACTTTTAATTATACTATAAATTTCTATCCTTTGGATGATATGTAAAAAATGTCTTGTGATGATAATACTATTTCTTTAACATGCATAGTTTAAGGATTTAAAAATCATCTTTTGATGATAACTCTTTCTGTATAATAAAAAAATTGACTGGACTTCTTTATTCCTGTTTCCTTGTAGATAACCCCTAAATCCTCAGAATTTCTCAAATTCTTGTTATTCTTACCGATCCCCTGAGAGCACATGTGAGTCTATGTTATAACTTAGGATGGGATTTAGTCATCCTAGAAAGGGCAGGCATGCAATAGACAGCTGGGGTCTAAAGGTAGGCCGTGTTAGCCTGACATCTCAGAAGAGACTAAAGTTGGAGACTGAGTTCACAGAGCCAGTGGGACAGTCAACCCTGTTTATATAACAAATTGTAATAAAATCTGAGACTTATGTGAACCATCTTAGTAGCTGGTGATACTTCTATGCACAAAAACCTCTGTGAAGTTATGTCTTACAGCTTGTATAGTAAAAGCCATGTCATTAATATCAGAAAACCACATAAATCTCTGGATAGAGCTATAGAAATCTAATAAGTATTATAATAGCTGTTAATAATGGATAAAGATAAAATAGTTGTTAATAATGAGAACACTGCAGCAATTTTTAAGGCAAAGTGGGACCTTATCATTCTTGTTATTTTTTTTTGAAAAAAGGATACAGTATTTAAATATGTGAACAAGACATAATCTTATTCTATCCCTACTCAAAGACATCCAAGTCCATGAAAATAAAATTATCAATGTGACAGGAATCCTGAGACAGCAGCATAGTATCACAAGAAAGCACAGACATATGAGTCCTGGGTCAGTCTCATTGTTTCCGTACATTAATCATAGGAAAGTATATGCAATGTCACCAATTCCTAATTTTACCAACTAAGGGCAATAAAACTAATAATTTCAGTTTTTTTGTTTTTTTTTTTTTGTTGTTACAGGGTCTCACTATGCAGCTCGGACTCATAGTGATCCTCCTGTTTTCAGCCTCCCCGGGGCTGGGATTACAGGTGTGTGCCACTATGACCGGACTTTGGCCAGCTCAGCCCACCCTATGCAGTGCTGATGTGTGGGCAAAGAATCAAAGCCTGGTCCCTGTGCTTGCCTAAACTTGCCTAAACAGGAGCTTTAATCTGCCGAGGTGTCTTGTCAGCCCCTCACAGAGCTTTAAAGGATGAAAGATATCAAAAAGTTATTGTTGCTTAATTCTTTTTTCATCCAATTAAGAATATTTTCTTTGTTTTTCAAACAAAAAGTAAAATAAGACTTTGTCTGGGAAGTGAAAGGGCCTGAGTTCAATCCCCTGGCTCCTCAAAAAACAAGAACAAAAACAAAAAACAAGGAATCCTTCCACCATCATTTCTGTGATCAAACAATTCAGAATTCTTAATTGGACATTCCTAATTATATACTCTCAAAGTAAGTTGTATTTTACAAAATGTGTACTCAATAGTATAAATTTCTTTTTGTAAAAATACTTGATATTATGTTATATAAAAAATAGGATGGGCCGGCCAAATAGCTCAGCCAATTAAAGAACCTGCAAGCAGGCACAGGGGTCAGAGGTTCAATCCCCAGTCCTACCGTGCTGGCCCTTACCCTGGGTGTGCTAAGACAGTGAATGAGACTGGGCATGGTGGCTCATGCCTGAAATCCCAGCACTTGGGAGGCTGTAAACAGGTGGATCACTAGGAGTCTGGTCTGGTAGTGAGACCCTAAACACCCTGTAGACCTTTCTCCTAAAATACAGGGGAAAAAAATGGGAGTTAAGGAATATGGTTGGTATATTACAAAAATAAACATGACAAAATTTATCAATGACATCAGCAAAACACTTTTGATGCCACCTATTTCTCTTTCAGGTAGGCTGCAGAGAAATAGCTAAATTAGTTCTCAAACTTGAATGAAATTTAGGATGTCAAATGCATGAAGGTATTTCAGAGACAGGAGTTAAACTAAAAATTCAGTACCATGAAGGAAAAAGGGTTAACAATGTGCACACAATTTGATTTAACATTCATTGTCATTTAAAATCCTAAAGCAAACAGTGAAAAATTCTCCCCCAGTCTTTCCTAATATTTATGTAATTTTTTTAGGTGCATTTTCATTTACAGGAAATGTTGTTTTATTCTCTGAGTTCTCTTCAGAATTTTTTAAGTATCATCATATCTTTGCTGGATGTCTCATAAACACTCAATTGAAACATGTGCCTTTTGAAATTACTCCAAAGAATGTTGTAAACACTTGAACTCTGCATAGGCCAGTTTGATTTTTTTAATTGCTAGGATTTATTCAAGTAAACAGAAGAAGGGAAGCAAGCAGAAAAGTAAAGAAGAAAAAGTAAATCTTTATTTTTGTATGGTATAGCAAAATGACTGAAAATAATTATCTGGGGACACAATGGAGAAGTTGAAAGGTTTAGTTTAATGTGGACTTCTCATAATTTGAAGCATTTAGTTTTACTCTTATGTTTGGAGTCTCAGAGACATAATAAAGCTATAAACAATTTAGGGAATGTTTCAAATTCCCAGGGAACTTGCAAACACATTTAATCTTTTTAGAACTATACAAGGTTGATTAAATCAGCAGTCTTTAAGAGTCCACATAGCACTAAACTTAACTGAAGTTTGATATTCCCGAAAGAAGAGAGAAGTTGATGATGGTTGTTTGTCATATCACATACCTTGTGCAACTTACAACAGCCACCAGGACAGTAATGTTTATGATGCTAGTTGTGCAAACACAAAAAATTGCGTGAATCAGATAACCAGCTATTTAAGGGAATAAAAGAAAATAAAACACCAGATTTTAATTCTGAACATTGTACTTTAAAATATTCTTTCAGGGAAGTGTGATATAAGGTTGGTATAAAAGAAAACAGTATATGGTGGTTTATGTGGAGCTTGTTAGAGCAGGATAACATTCTTTCTCTAGCTCCCACGGGCTGTGCAATCTTAGCAAAATTATGCATAAACTACCAATCTTCACTTTACTCATATATATTATCAGAGAAATCATCATACTTATAGTTGCTTGGGAAGATTAATTAAGGATGTGAGGAAAGAATTAAATACACTATGTGATAAATATTTGGAGCTCAGCAATTGCTCTTCTTATTTTCCCTTAGAAGAGTCAAAAATCTTCCCATCTAAATGTAAATTTGGTTACATGTGGAGAAAAAAGAATCATGCAATTTTGAATTTCACACCATCCCTTGATCTGAGCATAAATTAGAGCAAGGGATGGAGAAATGAGGGAAATGAGTTTGAAGGCTGTTGGTGACATCTAGAAATAGAGATGAAACATTGTGAAATGGAACAGAAAATGGTGCAAAAAAAAGTAAAGAATTGACAAATTACTGAATGATTGAAAACATGTAGTAGTATACATAAAAACTCCAAAGCAAACTCAAGGATAGTACTTGAGAAAAAAATTAGTTTTCTTTATTTTCCCTTTACTTCTATCCCAGCTGTGTTTGCAACCACTTTAAAAAAAAACATGCATGCTCCTCTCATTTTAACTGAATGAAAGAATGGAAGAAAAAAAAAACAGTGAAAATTCAGAAGCAACATACATGGATCTGGAAATAAACCTTTTCTGATCCCCATTCCTATATCCTACTCCAGAATTTACAGGCTAATTTGTTGGGTCTTTAGTTCAGTTTATGGCCACAAAAATTGGTGCAGTAAGAAACTATTTTCATATAGAACATGGGCTAAATTTATCTTTCTTTTTATAAAACCAGTTTAAGCTACCAGATACATGTTGTGGAGATAAAATCTAGCCTTTTTCCTGAAAAATGGAAAGGAATTAAGAACTAAATTTTCTGCACTTTCTATCTTATTAGAAACTATAACATCTGCCCACTGAATAGAAGAAAGGAAACCTAAAGGAAAATTTACAAAAAATGATTCTGAGCTCCCGGGGTAATCAAATCCACTTTCAAGCGCTTATTGCTGAATCTATATGAGAGGACATTTTTGTATTACTGTAGATTCAGGTAGGAAAGGGATATTCTTACATAGATAAAATAATTGATTATCAACAGGAAAAGAAAGTACCATTTTTATATTTTAAAAATTTAAATGATTATACATGGAAAAATAGAAGGTTCAAACATTAATATCATTGTGGACCTGTTATTCCTCTTTCTTATCAACTATCCAATAAACACTCACTCATTATAATCTCAGAAGTATTTTTCTCAGCTCTTTCCTTTGTAATTTAACTTACATTGATTTAGTTAGATCTGGTTTTTGTTTCTCCTTTAAAGCATAGTTCCAATCTCTCCCTTTTACACATAACTCCAATTTTTCTCTTTCCACTACCCTTGCTTAATAGATTGCCTATTATT
>PVKA01054294.1:0-10837 GCA_004027165.1 Ctenomys sociabilis
TGCGGAGTGGGCCGCGCTGTCTCTGGCCGGTCTCAGGAGCTGGGCGGGGGCGGGCGGGGGCCGATCTTGTGCCTTTGAATGTTGGATATGTTTAACTTTTCTTTTGTACAGGAGCTCACAGCTAAGAGTTTGCTTTAGATCTTGGAGGAGACTTGAGACTTGACTTTTCAGCCATGATGAAACTGTTGGGACTTTGGCAACTCTTAGAGATGGACTAAAATGTCTTTTGCACAAAAGGATGTGCATGAGACTTTGTGGGCCCAGGGGTGGAATGTTATGGTTTGTGTGTAGTCATCCCCACAAAGCCTCAAGTAGTCATAGGGTAGGGACTTCTAGAGTTTGTGATTAACTCATGATCCACTGGGATTATGTGTGATCCAAGACTGGGATTATGGGTTTTAGTACTGCTGGGATTATGGGTGTGAGTACTTCCCCCAGCCTGGGGCAGAGAGCCTGAATGTAATGTAAGAGACAGATAGACAGACTTTCTCTTTGTTGCATTGTTGTTGTTCCACTGTCATGAACTGCTGCTGTCTGCCATGTGCCCCTCTGCCTTGGAGCCAGCTGAGTAGGGATTGAAACCTGTAGTAACTGAGCTAAATAAACCTTTCTTTCCTTCATTTTGGGTGTTGGGTATTTGTCCCAGCAATGAGAGAAGAGTAACTAAGACACGGGTCATATACCCAGAAGTGGAATTACTGCATCCTACAGTAATTCTGCTTTCAGCTTTCTGAGGGATCTTTATCTGTCTCCACCTTGGGTAAGTTAATGTAGATATGAAGGGCTGGCTGCTTGTGGCTTTCCTTTTCATTTCCACCATGACTGGCAGAGCTAAGCACCTCTCATCATCTGCTGGCCATTCATGTGCTCTCTCCAGTGAGGTGCTCCCTGGGGTCTTTTGTCCATTTTTTGTTGGTTTTCTTCTTTGTTGCTAAGTTATTTCTTTTATTTACCATTTTACTTTTTATTTTAATTTTTCCTGCCTCAGGTTTATTTGTACAAAGAGCACAGGAGGACACCAGCCCCACAGATGGCACCCCAGGGGTCACCTCAGTCCTTCTGTTTATATATCAGCAGATAAGAGGCTTTTACTATGGAGCCTTCAAGGGGGTCTGCACACCTTTGCACACATGGGTTGGAGCAAAAGCTGGAGCCTGGGCCTTAGTTGGAGCAGAAGCTTAAGCTTGGGCCTTGGCTGAAGCCTGGGCCTTTGGCCTGCAAAGCCTGTGACCCATGACAATGCGGACAAGGATATGCTTCCCAAGCTTGGGGTGGGCCATCTAGGCAGGCCGAATGAGCCTGCAGTTTACTTCCTTTGGGAAGATATTGGGTTTGAACTCCTCAAGCTTGACGAGGGCCTTGATAGCCTCACACTTATACTCACGGCCTTGGCATTGTTCTCTTGCATCTTCTTGACGCCCTTCTTGTTGTGCTTCTTGGCAAAACACATGTTTCTAAGGAATTTTGGATCTACCTTCTTCAGGGATTCATACCCTTGTGACTGAGGTTTTGATGCTATTTCTGTATCATTTTCGGGACTGGTTGTGCATGGTGTGGTTCTTGGACTTGGCCATAACTCACTGTAAACTGCAGGGGCCAAGACTCTAGAACCGAAAGAACAAAAGCTCTTTTATACTCTATTATAAATATAAACACCTTTAGATATATTTGGCTTGCAAAATATTTCCTGGTCATTTATTCATTATCTTTTTAGTCAATTAATTGTTTCCTTTGCTGTTTAGAAGCTTCTTAGATTAATGCAATCTAATTTATTCACAACTGCTTACACTGACTGTTTGCTTGAGATCATAGAGCTGGAGTAAGGTCCCAGCTAACATTATTTACTAACATTTATTTTCTAAATACTTACATAGTCCTAAAACTTAAAAATATGAAAATGCTACTTCCAGAAAAAAAGAGTACCCGGTATTTCAGGCACAGAAGATATGATTTATTTACTAGAATTGTTTTCATATTACTAGGAGAGCTAGCACGTTTGCTCCATATAAGAGCACCCGCCAAATCTCACAACTTCTGGAAGTCCCACTTCCCCTTTCGTTTCAGCCTTATAATGTCCTATGGCATTCTCCCATTTTAGGGAAGATTCCAATAAATGGCCTTGGACTCAGTGGTGAGCCCACTTTTATCACAGGCTCCACGAAACTGAATTCAAATTCAAGTGTCAGGAAAAAAAAAATCAGAAGGAATTTCTCCTTTCCACTGGGTGCTGTTTTCTTGCCTTTGAGCACAATCTTCCACTCATTGGCTATACTTCCTGGGGGAAGGGGGACTGGATGGAGGAAAATTGAAAAGAAAAATTAATAAAAAGACAACGCAATTTGCAGGGTTTTTTTCATTTCTTTATTTTTTTTATTGAGAAACAAATAACAATGAGATAGTTTCAAAGCTGATTAATAGGACAGTTTCAATAATTAATACATTGTACATTTTTATGTACTTAGTGGTTACCCATAGCACAAGAAGCAAACAGGATGTCCTGTCCAAACACTATTAGTGCAATCTTTCTTCTCATTTAGTACAATGAAAGTAGCTGCATATCTATCCTAACTATTCTATATATACAAATATAAAATCATCCTTCCTTTGTAGCCACTTTTTTTTTGTTTAGTCCTGTCAGAGATGAGTATTCCATTGGCACCTAAATACTCCAGATATGTGAATTCAGCAAAACAATCCAACACAGTCCAGCAGTCCACAATAGTAGTGGATTATCCTCAGATGTTGTTGACTTGAGCCCTTCACAGCTCAGTATATTAATATGGCTTTACTTTAAATGCCTCATTTTTGTACCTTTCTGCTGGATGGTTAAGACCAAGATAAAGCAAGACCTATATAACAAGAAATATAACTTGTGTAACTGATAAGGTCAGTTAAGTCACCTCAGGGTTTATTCTGTAACACTGTTAACACACTTCGCAGATCCTTTGTCTTTGTCAGCCATGTGGATGAGTCACGGCCATTGTTTGAACAATTTGCTCTCTGTGAAAGCCTGAGAGAATGTTTTCTCTCCATGTGACTCTCCTTAGGCACACAATACATCATGGATCGCATTCCTCTGTGGCTCCATAATTTCCTTGATCAGAAAATTTAGGACAAAACAGAGTTACATGATGTTACAGTATAGGTTCTCCTATATCCTGGGTCTTCACTGACCTTGAAAGGCTAGGGCCAAAATATTGGCTGACCTTGCAGCCCTTCCATTTCTCCAATTTTTGATCTGCAAACTTAAGTTGTTAATTCTCCAGAAGAGAAGCATATTATTACCCTGCAACAAATGCAGTTTGGTTTACCATCATTATCTGTCTAAACATTGTAGACATAACATGGAAGAGGTATTTTCCATCAAGTATTGATATGTTAAACTTCATATTCTTACAGAATATGAAGAAAAAAAATTTTAAATAGGAATGAACACTTCCACACATCCACACAAAAATTCAGAAATCCAACCATACACAGCATTGTAGCAGGAATTCACCTTCACTTCTGCCATTTTTTTTTCATTTCTTACCCTTTATTTAAAGAAAAAAATTTTATTTGAAAGACAGTATACTAGCAATTGGTATGTCATGACAAAAAGTGCTTATTTAGAAGACCAGAATGAAAGGCATTCCAAGCATGACTCTTCTATTACACATTACTATCTTCAGGGCAGTTGTTTGGTTCACAGATATCAGCATATATAGTTAGTCAGAGTGAAAATTCTACCATTTAACTTCTAGTTTCAAAAACCTGCTGATGTTTCTCAGGATCATTGCCTTACCCATCTTCTGCATATAAATGTATGGCTTTGCCCCTGTCGTGTTTCCCAGATTTTCTCCTTGCCTTCCCCTCATTTGTCCAACTCTCCACTTCTCGCTTTCCTTTTGTGTTATACCTTTCCATTTGTAATTCTTCTTTTGAGTAATTATATTAGGGAGACTAAACCCACACTCACATATGCGGGTCTGGTTTATTTCACTTATGAGTATACTTTCAAGTAGCATCCACTTAAATATGAAGGCTTCAAGATTGTCATTCTTTATAGCTGAGTAATACACCATTTTATAAAAATACCACATCTTTTTCAACCATTCCTCATGTGATGGGCATCTTGGTTGTTTCCAAGATTTGGATATCACAAATTGTGCTGCTATAAACATGTGTACACATATATCACTACGATATGACATTTTCAGATCCCCTGGGAAAATTCCCAGTAGGGGGGTAGCCGGTTTGAATGGAATTTCCAGTCCTGGTTTTTGAAACAGTCTCTACAGTCATTTCCATAATGGTTACAGCAGTCTACATTCCCACCAGCTATAGAGAAGGGCTCCCTTTTCCACACAGCCTCTCCAACATTTGTTGCTTGATTTCTTTATGATAGCCATTTTTCTGGGGTGCAATGTTATCTCAATGTTGTTTTAATTTGCATTTCATGGATGGCTAATGATGTGGAACATTTTTCATATATTTATTCACTTCTTTAATCTGAGTGTTTATTAGTTAAGATTTTTTCAAAATTTGTGGATTGTCTTTTCACTTTGTTGGTAATTTCTTTTGACATGCAAAAACTTCTCAATAAGAGATTGTCCCACTTGTTAATTCTTTCAAGTATTCCCTGTGTGATTTGTTCATGAACCCTTTGCCTATACCCCTATGTCTTCAAGAGTTCCTCCTACTTTGTATTCCAGGAAATTGAGTGTTTATATTTTAATGTTTAGATCTCTAATCCATTTTGACATTAGCTTAATGCATGGTGATAGAACTGGGTCAAGTTTTAGTATTTGGCATGTAGAAGGCCAGTTTTTCCAGCACCATGTGTTAAAGAGGCTACCTTTCTTCCAGTAAGCATATTTGGCCCCTTTGTCAAAGAGCAAGTGGTAGAGGGTGTTCATAGAGGCCCCTGCATCTTCTTGTCCAGTCCATTGATTCTCAGATCTACCTTGTTGACAATACCATGCTGATTTTATCACAGAAGCTTTGTAGTATAATTTCAAGTCAAAATTTTTAATGCCACCTGTCTTGGCTTAGTTGGCCAAGATTGCCTTTGCTATTCTAGGTCTTCTCTAGTTCCAAGTAAATTTTAGGAACAATTTCTCTGGGTCTGGGTGGAAAGCTGGTGGTAGTTCGATAGGACTGCACTGAATTTGTGCAACAATTTTGGGAGTATGGCCATCTTCACGATGTTGGTTCTTACTATCCATGAGCAGGAAATACCCTTCTACTTTCTGAAATCTTCTGTAATCTCTTTTTTCAGAGTACTGTAATTTTCCATTAAAAGATCTTTGACTTCTTTAGTTAGATGAATTCCACGGTATTACATTTTGTGTGACGCTATTGTAAAAGTTATTGTTTCTCTAATTCCCCTCTCACTGTGTTTGTTATTTGTGTAGAGGAATGCTATTGACTTTTGGGTATTGACTTTGTATCCTGTTATGATACTGAATTTCTGTATAAATTGTAGTAGTGACTTTTTTATTTATTTTTTTATTGAAGAACAAATAGCAATGAGACAGTTTCAAATCAACAAGACAGAATCAGTAGTTAATACATTGCAAATTATTTTCATAATGGTTTCTTATTGTACAAGGTGCATACATGATATTTTATTTACAGACACTATTGTAGCAGATGTCTCGAATCAATGAATTAAGAGAATGTAGCTGCATACTTAATTTTTTAAAGCTCAATTGTAGCAGTTTCAATAATTGATACTTTCCACCTTGTTATCTTCCTAGTGGTTCTCCATAGTACAAGAAGCACACATAATATCTTGTCCAACCACTATTACTGCAAATCTTGCCTCTCATAGAATTATGCAGAAACACTTCATATTTAACCTAACTGCACAGTTTATACAAACACATCATGATTCTTCCATTGTATCCCCTTTTTTTGTCTAGACCTGTCCAAAATGCACACTCCATTGTCATTAAACCATTATCGATGCCTGAATTCAGTGACACAATCCAACACAGTCCAGCATTCCACAACAATAGTGAATTATCTGAAGAAGTTGTTGACTATAGCCATTTACAGCTCAACTTATTCTTATGGCCCCGTGTTATATACCTCATTTTTATACTTTTCTGCTGGATGGTTAAGATGAGATAAAGCAAGACCTACATACCAAAATTGTAGCTTTTGTTTCTGATGAGGTCAGCCAAGTCCCTTCAGGGTTTATGTTCTAATCCTGTACCTCACTCTGTAGGTCCTTTGTCTATGTCAGCCATGTGGATGAGTCATGGCCATTGCTTGACCAGTTTGTTCTCTGTGAGAGCCTGAAAAAAGTTTTCTCACCAAGTGACACTCCCTAGGCACACAATAGATCATCGATCATCTTCCTCTCTGCCTCCATAATCTCCTTGAGCAGAAAATTTGGGGCACAACTGAGTTTCATGATGTTACAGTACAGGTTCTCCTATGTCCTGAGTTTCGCTGAGCTTGAAAGGCTAGAGTCAAAATGTTGGCTGACCTTGTAATCCTTCTATTTCTCCAGTTTTTGGTCTGTGAACTTAGGTTATTAACCACCCACAAGGAAAGCTGATTAGTACCCTGCATCATATGCTTTTCAGTTTGCCCTAACTATCTGACTAAATTCTTTTTAGTTGATGTTGTATATTTCTATTTGTATTTCTTCTTTTGACTTCTACTCTGGAGATTATATGATATTTGCACATGTGGGTCTGGTTTATTTCAATTATGAGTATATGTTCAATTGGCATCCACTTAAATATAAATGCTTCAAATTTATCATTCTTTATAGCTGAGTAATACTCCATTATGTAGAAATACCACATCTTTTTCATCCATTCCTCATGTAATGGATATCTTGGTTGTTTCCAAGGTTTTGCTATCACAAATTGTGCTGCTATCAACATAGGTACACGTATATCACTGATATAATGTTTTCAAATCCTCTGGGAAAATTCCCAGTAGGGAGATAGCCAGCGTGAATGGGATTGACAGTCCTAGTTTTTTTAAGGAGTCTCCACACTGAATTCCATAATGGTTGCACCAGTATACATTCCCACCAGCAGTGGAGAAGGGTTCCCTTTTCCCCACAGCACCTCTAACATTTGCTGTTGGTTGATTGTCTTATGATAGCCATTCTTTCTGGAGTGAGATGGTATCTCAGTGTTGTTTTAACTTTCATTTCATGGATGGCTAGCCATGTGGAGCATTTTTTCGTATATTTATTCATTTCTTTAATTTTGTCCTCTGAGAAGTGTGTATTCATATCTGATGCCCATTTCTGGATTGGGTTTTTTAATTTGAAGGCCTAATATATCTGAGTTCTTTAAATATTCTACAGAGCAGATCTTTGTCTGATTGCTTATTAGTAAGGATTTTTTTTCAAAATTTGTTGGTTGTCTTTTCACTTTGTTGACAATTTCTTTTGACATGCAGAAATTCCTCAAGAAGACTTGATTCCAGTTGTAAATTCTTTCAGTGTTTCCCATGTGAATACGTGTTTGCTCATGAACTATTCGCATACCCCTATGTATTTTAGAGGTCCTAATTTCTCTTCCATGAGATTGAGTATTTTTGTTTTAATGTTTAGATCTTTAATCCATTTTAATCCGTTAGCTTAGTGCATGGTGATAGAACTGGGTCAAGTTTTAGTTTTCTGCATGTAGAAAGCCAGTTATTCCAGCACCACTTATTAAAGACACTATCTTTCTTCCAGTAAGCATATTTGGCCCCTATGTCGAAGATCAGGTGGCTGAGTGTGTTTGCAGAGTTCTCTGTGTCTTCTAATCTAGTCCATTGATCCTTACCTCTGTTTCATAGCCAATACCATGTTCATTTTATCACAATGGCTTTATAGTATAAATTCAAGTCAGGAATTGTGATTGTTGGCCAGAATTGCCTTTGTTATTCTACGTTTTTTGTGATTCCAAATAAATTTTAGGAATGATTTCTATAGGTCTGGAAAGTATGTTCGTGTCAGTTTGATAGGGATTGCATTAAATCTGTACAACAATTTTGGGAGTATGGTTATCTACACAATGTTTGTTCTTCCTGTCCAGGATCATGGAATATCTTTTCATTTTCTGAAATCCTCTATGATCTCTTTTTTTTGGGGGGGTGTTGCAATTTTCCATGCAAAGATCTTTGACTTCCTTGGTTAAGTAAAATCCAAGGTATTTCATTATCCGAGATGCTATTGTAAAAGGTATTGTGTCTATACATTCCCTCTCAGTATGTTTGTTATCTGTATAGAGGAAAGCTTTTGACTTTTGAGTATTGACTTTGTATGCTGCTATGCTACTTAATTTGTGTATTAATTCTAGTAGCTTCTTGGTGGAATTTTTGGGGTCTTCCAAGAAAGTATCATGTCATCTACAAATGGTGATAATTCAACTTCTCCTTTAACTATTCTTATTCCTTTTATTTCTCCCTCTTGTCTAATCACTGTTGCTAATGATTCCAGAACTTTACTGAATAGGAGAGATAGAGGACATTCTTGTCTTCTACCAGATCTGAGAGCAAAAGATTTCAGTTTTTCCCCATTTAAAATTACATTAGCCATTGGGTTATCATAGATGGATTTTATCGGATTGAAGTAGAGATTATCTATTAAAATTTTCTGTATGACTTTGAACATGAATTGGTGTTGGACTTTGTCAAAAGCTTTTTCTGCATCAATTGAGAAGATCATGTGGTTTTTAGATTTCAGCCTATTAATATAGTGTGTTACATTTATGGATTTTTGAATATTGAATCATCCTTGCATTCCTGGGATGAATCCTACCTGGTCATGGTGTATGATCTCCTTGATGATTTGCTGAATTCTATTTGCTAGAATTTTATTGAGGATTTTTGCATCTATGTTCATGCAGGAGATTGGCCTGTATTTCTCTTTTTTAGTTGTGACTTTCCCTGATTTTGGAATCAGTATAATACTTGCCTCCAGGAATGATTTTGGGAGGATGGCTTCCTTCTCAATTTTATTGAAGAGTTTGAGGAGCGTAGGGATTACATTTTCTATAAATTTCTTGTGGAATTCAGCTGTGAATCCAGGACCTGGATTTTTCTTTGTTGGTAGACTTTTTATTACATTTCGTATTTCGTTGGCTGTTAATGGCTTATTGAGAGTTGCTATATCTTCTTGATCCATTTTGGTAATTTGTGCCTTTCGAGGAATCTGTCCATTTCTTCTGTGTCTTCTATTCTGTGAGCATAAAGATTCTCAAAGTAACTATTGGTAATCTTCTAAATTTCCACTGAGTCTGTAGTGATTTCATTCTTTTCATTCCTTATTGCTTTGATTTGAATTTTTTCTTTCCTTTTTTGATGAGGTTGGCTAGAGGCTTATCAACTTTAATTAGTCTTTCAAAGAACCAACTCTGTTTTGTGGATTCTTTCAACTGTTTTCTTCATCTCAATTGAATTAATTTCTGCTCTAATCTTTATTATTTCTTCCTGTCTTCATGCACTGGGTTTCATTTGCTCTGCTTTTTCTAGATGTCAGAAGTGTAGCATTAGGATGTTTATTTGTTCCTGTTCTGTATTCCTAATGTGCATGTTCATAGCTATGATTTTCCCTCTAAGAACTACTTTCATCACATCCCATTAATTCCAGAAATTTGTGCTTGAATTTTCATTGAACTGTAGATATTGTTGAATTTCTTGTTTAATTTCTTCTGTGACCCATTGATTGCCGAGTATGGTGTTGTGTAGTTTCCATGAATTTAGTGGGTTTTTCTGGTTTCTTTTGTCATTTATTTCTAATATCATTGCACTGTGGTCAGATAATATGCATGTGATAATTTACATTTTCTTGGATATACTTAAGCATGACCTCTGGATTAGTATGTGATCTATTTTGGAAAATGAGCTGTGTGCTGCTGAAAAAAAATGTGTATTTAGCTGTGTTTGGTGGAACACTGTATGTGTCAACCAGGTCCATTTGTTCCAACCTCTGTTTCAGTTCTGCTCCTTCCTTGCTAATTTTTTCTCTGGTTGATCTGGCTTTTTGAGGTAAGGGGGTGTTAAGGTCTCCTGTTAAGTGATCTTTGATATTAAGTTTTTCATGTCCGTTAAGATTTGTCTTACATAGTTGGGTCCTCCTGTGTTTGGTGCATAGATATTTATGAGTGTTACCTCTTCCTCTTGAATTTTTCCCTTAATCAATATACAGTGGCCTTCTTTGTGTCATTTGATCATTCTTGGTTTGAAGTTGTGACTGTCTGAGAACAGAATTGCTATTCCTGCTTTTTCTGAGGTGCTGCGGAACGTAGTATTGTTTTCCACCCTTTGACTTTGAGCCTATGAATGTGTTTTTGAGTTAAGTGTGTTTCTCATAAAAAGCATATTGTTGGATTTTCTTTCCTAATCCACTGTGCCAATCTATTTCTCTTCATTGGTGAACTGAGTCCATTTACATTGATGGTTATAACTGAAATGTGTTTACTTATGATTGTCATGATATTTACCTGCTTTTGTTTATTTCTTTTTATCCTGTCTTTAATTGTTTGCCCTGTTTAGTGGCTTCCTTCCATTCTCATTCATCAAGTTCTGGTCATTGTGGTCTCTCTGTAGAACATCTTTCAGTAGCCTGTATAGGGATATCTTTCTCATCATAAAATTATTTAATTGTTCTTTCTCACAGAAGTATTTCACTTCTCGCTGCTCCATCCCGCCCGCCCCCGCCCAGCTCCTGAGACCGGCCAGAGACAGCGCGGCCGACTCCGCCGTCCTGCTCCATCCCGCCCGCCCCCGCCCAGCTCCTGAGACCGGCCAGAGACAGTGGCTGACTCCAGCGGCCTCCTGGATCCCGCGCCAAACTCTCCCAGCGAGAGCGAATTTACAGGACTCACCAGGCTTC